>PVJI01030798.1:0-13785 GCA_004026765.1 Micronycteris hirsuta
ACACACACACACACACACACAAACCCCAACAGGCCCCAAGTGGTGTCACCGTGCTAAGCCCCACCAAGAGTCAGCACCTCT
This sequence comes from Micronycteris hirsuta, assembly GCA_004026765.1. Taxonomy (NCBI): domain Eukaryota; kingdom Metazoa; phylum Chordata; class Mammalia; order Chiroptera; family Phyllostomidae; genus Micronycteris; species Micronycteris hirsuta. The sequence continues at coordinate 82 of PVJI01030798.1, forward strand.
GGCCGTCACCCTGTTCTTCACTGTGTCCTTCCCTGGGCCTTTCGCTATCACCCGACTGGCTCCCTCCCGTGACCTGAAGCCGTGCTGGGGGACTGCCGTTTCTCTCCCTCAGTCTCAGGCCGGGGTGATCTGGGTCTCAGTGTGTCTGTTCCTCTCCAGTCCACGGGTCAGGCTTCCGTCACTTCTAGCTGGGACTTGCGCATAGTTTCTTAGCTGGTCCCAAATGCACCGTTTCTCCCTAAATTTTCTAAAGCAGATTTCTTGCCAACCATCTCTGGGAAACAGGGACTTCCAACGCCTACATGGTTTTGTCATTACTTTCTAAAACAAACATGCGCTGCTTTTCTAAGGATTTACGTAAGGTGGGGCCAGGCCGGGGACGGGCAGGCCCGCTCCCTTTAACTGCAGGGCTGGGTCAGGACCGGCGCATCCTTCTGGCCTAGTCTCCCGCTGCTCCCTCCGCACAAGCTGTGCTCGCACTGCGCGAAAACAGCTGCCACAGCACACTCCTGTGCTCACACCGCGGCCTCTGCCTAAACAACGCATCTTTCCCACCCAGCTTTTAGCCTTCACTTCACCTGTTCATGTCTGAAAAGCCCAGCGTCAGCCTAGCCCCTTACAGAGGCTTCCTTCAGTCTCCAGTTGAAGCCCTTTCTTTCTGATGCGCCCTTCACCTGCCTCCTCACAGTGCATGGTGCCCCAGTGAGAAGGGACGGCGACAGGCCCGTGGGCTGTGCCCTCCCTCCCCACCCCAGGCCAGAGGGCACTTGGCGCACACCAGGCTCTCCTGGGACGCTGACTGACAAGTGAGCGGGGGGAGGAGCTGACAGAGAAGCAGATGAATGAACTCACACCCAGCAACCTGTGGGCAGACATGTGTATCTATCTACAGCCAGGTTACTACTACTACGCCAAGCAAAGAAGAGAACTCACTGAAGTCTGAGTTACAATTCACTATTCACTTCTCCCTTTTATGGACATGGCTGTCGAGCAGGGCAAGTCCAAGTGAGCATCCACACACGACACACTCGATTTCGACGTGTTTCACTGACTGCCTTGTGGTAACTCCCAGAATCAATGTAAGGAGCCCCTTCATTTCCCGGAAGGATAAGGGTTCAATGCCTCGTTAAATAATATTAAGATACTGCAAGTTCAGGATTTGCCAAAATAATCCAGTCAAGACTGGAATTCGATAAGCAGCTCTGTGCTGGAATGCCAGCAAAATGCAGGCATTCCTGCCAAAGGCCTATCAAACAACAGGATTTTTCTGTCAAGCTCATAAAAGCATTCTTACTTATCGAGCTCCTCTTCTCGAAAAATGTTTAACTTAGTGAAGAGTTCAAGTGCAGTGTATTAACTTCACTATCATTTAGTCACTAAACACTGAATTCTCACCCCCTTTTGTTTTCACATCATATCCTGCTAAACCCACAGGCAGCAGCTGACAGCCCTGAGGTCAGTCATGCCTCCCGCTCCCAGGCCGCCCCGTTCCCACGGCTACACTAAAACGACTGCTCCCAGACTGTCCCAGCGGGTTGGGGGACATGAGCTCTTTTTCAGCAGATCTTGAGAAGAGTAACTTCCTGAGAGGCTGACGTGCGGCGCAGGCACAGAAGACTCCTGCTTTCACAGGGTTCCGCCTGCGCTTGCTAACGTCTGGGTGCTGATTCAGGCGCTAGGGATGAAGTAAATAAAGCAAGACACAAGCAGCGGACAACCTAACCAAGCAGTTCACTCTGCAGAATCAGAACGCTAGAAACAAGCTTCTGAGTGCGGCCCCGAATAGAAGATGGAAGAACAGCAGCTACATAAAACGGGAGGCTGCACGTGCTGCGGGTGGGGGCGTAGAAGGGAGCAGCCTCTTTGAAAAGCAGTTTGGCAGCTTCTCCGAGTTTAAAATAAAGTTCCCATATGACCAGGAATTCCCCTTCTATCTGTGTCTCTGTGTACCTAACTGTTCCAGAATACCATTCTTTCTAATCTCTCTGTTTTCCCACAATTGGCTTAAAATTTCCGGCAATTTTTCCAAGTGAACTTTTCAATACTCAGGCAAACCAAGATGGGAGTAAAGACAACTGACGTTCTGATTTTTAAAAATAACTTGTTAAGAGGCAAAGAACATTAGCTCAGTTGCCACCGTACAAAAGACTACTGGTCTGTAGGGCAGAGAGTAAGACAGACACCTGTAGGTTTCGGGGACCTGATGGGAAAAAACAAGGACGGCAAATGAGTATGGCTTTGGCAAGGTAGAAGTGGTAAATATGCATTTACCAACACCCACAGGCTACACCCTGCATCTTCCTGCACGTGAACTACAGCTGGAAAAGCTGTTATGAGCATCACAACAAAGCCCAGGGTGTGCCCTTGGCCTTGCCCCCTCCGAAGGCCGGAAGGCCAGTCTCAGGGCCAGGTGCGGCGCGGCAGAGCCAGGCCCTGACCGTGTGAGGGCGGTGCTACTCACTTCATCAGCTTCTGCTTGGTGGCAGAGTCTTTGAAGCTTCTGAATTCTTCGCCTGCTTTGATCTCATAGAACTGGGGCTTAAGGACGGTCTGCCGGTCCTCGCTGAGCTGCTGCCGCCGCTTCGCTCTCTCCTCCTGCTGGAGCAGCCGGCGCTGCTTCCTGACCTCCTCGACCCAGGCTTTCTCATCGTCCGAACTCTCAGAGCTCTCTGCGTCGCTCGGTTTTCCTTCCGGTTCTTCCTCCTCTTCCTGAGGACGAAAATAGTGAGACGCAGCTCCTCTCCCCAACCAACCCCCCACCCGTCGTTTCCCTTTAAACAGCCTCGGCCCGTCAGGGTGCGTGAGAGCGCGTGCACGGGGCAGTGCCTGTCATTAAAGGGTGCAGCCCGAGCTGGAGGTCAGACCCGTCACTCCTCAAGTGCACCCAAAGATTCTGCTAACTTACAAAGGAAGTTTTGTACTAAAGAAACAGTGGCAAATTCTGCACAACAGTACATTACTTTGTCTTGATGTTCTTGTTGCTCTAAGAGTCTTAGTTTCTTCTTTCTTTTTTCACTAATTTTTGAAACAAGTGGATTCAAAAGCCTGAATTCTTCACTCTCTTCGTCTACTTGGAAGTCAGGGTTCTCAAACATAACTTTAAATCGATCGTCCGTAAGAATATTAGGAAGGCTCTGTAAGAAGAATGTAAAAATTTAAAGTTAATATCTGAGTAAAATCTGACCAGAACGATGGCTTTAAAATGTTTCACTCAATTACAGATTAATAAGCTGCATATGGCATAACTTATCAGATTATTATAAATTTTCTTTAAAGTTTGTTTTCAGAAGCTTCTGATTGCCCCTGGCTCTACCGCCTGCCCACACACGAAGGCTGGCCCTCTGCTTCGGAGACGACCTGCGCTACTTGGCCATCACAGGTAAGGAGCTAAGGACGAGGCTTCTGACTGACTTTATGCTTAACACATTAGAGAGAATTTTATTCTATTAACATTTTTAATGCAAAACCACTTTTCAAGGAAATATGTTTTTCAAACATGGCTTTTTAACAAAGATTTTATTTATTTAATTTTAGAGAGGGGGAGGGAGGGAGGGAAGGAGAGAAACACCTGTCAGTTTTCTTCGTGCATGCTCCCAGGCCCCAACCGGGCCCTTGACCCACAACCCAGGCACGTGCCCTGATGGGTCACTGAACCAGCGACTTTGCAGTTTGCAGGACAACACCCAACTCACTGAGCCACACCAGTCAGGGCAAAACATGGCTTTTCAAGCACAGCTATCATACCGAATTACAATTAGTGAGTCTCTGAAGTCCATGTTCCAAAACTGGGAGGGGAAGTACACATGCACACCAAGTCAAGAATGAGCCTGGTGGGAACTTACGCTCTCCTGTTGCGTTATTTGGAAACAGGAGTCTTTCAACCCCTTTCAGAACAGCCTCATCGATTGTCCCTAACTTTCTCAAGGGCACAAGCCCCTGTCATTCTGACAGTCGAACTCTGCTGTCGAGCCCACTGGGGAGCTCAGGCCTGACTGACCTCCGCAGGCACACCACTCTGAGCAGGGAGCTCACGAGACCGCACCGCAAACTCGTCAGCTCACGCGAGCAGGTAACAGTCTCGCACACTCTGGGTTCTGTGCTGTCCCTGACCTGCCACAGGCTTGGAAAACAGACAAATCAACCCACTCAGCGTGGTTGGTAAAGCAAGCAAGGTGGACACCGCTGGAAAAGCTGGCCTGTGTGTGGTGGACTCCAGCCCTCCCGAAGGACGGACCGTTTCCCACTGCTGAGTGTGTAAGGCTGTAAGCAGCTGAGTTCTGAGCACCGTGCGTGCGTAGCGGAGGTATGCACACGCGCACAGCTGTCAGATCAGGAGACATTACGGAACACAGGCTGTTCGTCAGTTGTATGCCCTTAAAAATCTGATAAACCCTCACCTCGAATTCTATGATAGACCGAATGCACACTCAAGACATATCAGACAGTGACCAGACATCATTTCCAGGACAGGCTCAGGTTCGAGGAAGAAGCGAAGAGAGGTAAGGTCTAGCTCCCGATCCCAAGGCGCTCACCCATGACCTAACGAGAAAGGAGGCGCGGTGCAGTACAAGGGGCCTTCGGAAAAATGCCAAGTGGAGTGGACAGCGCTCTAGGGGCAGAGACCGCAAGTGACTCTAACAAGAGATGCCTCAGCAGGGCTCACAGGGGAGGTGGCGCTGGGGGTTGGGGCCGAGAGATGAGTAGGTTCCGAGAGAGAGATGGGAAGAGCACTTCCAGCCCACGAGGGTGGGGAGCAGTCTGGTGGTGCAAGAACAATGGCGACATCGGGCAGAGCATTTCCGTGCTGTTGCTGGGAGCAGGCTGAAAAGGACGCTCGTTCAATGCCATGACCATTGCCATTACTCTGCAGGTGAGGCAAGCGCTAGGGAAGAAGAGGAGGTGGCAGAGATGACGGACAGAAGTGTGCCTCGAGAGTCTCGGACGATGCAGAGCGCCCCGCTTTGAGTCTTCAGCAGCACGGGGTGTGATGGGCTGCCGAGGGACAGGCTGGGCTCGTGAAGACCCAGGCGGCCACTTCGGGAAACTGAGAGGAGCCACAGCTGAGTGAGGACAATGGGATGCTGTGGTGGGAATGAGTCCTGTGTGAGGAAAGGACGTGTGAGATGTGTTTTAGGTTAGAACCAACAGATGCTATTAAGGAGATGTGAGGAAAAAGAGTAAGAAACGAGGTTAGAAATTCCCCTCAGTCCTGGCTGGTGTGGCCCAGTGGACTGAGTGCTGGCCTACAAACCAAGGCTCGCTGGTTCGATTCCCAGTTGGGGCACATGCCTGGGTTGTGGGCCAGGTCCCCAGTAGGGAGTGTGCAAGAGGCAACTACACACTGATGTTTCTCTCCCTCTCTTTCTCCCTCCCCTCCCCTTGCTCTAAAAATACATAAATAAAATCTTTAGAAAAAGAGGCACAGGGTGAGGGAGGGCCAGAAACTGTTCTCAGAACCCAAGCTGTCCTCCAGGAGGTGAGTCGGGAGATAAACTGTGCTGTATCCAGACAACGGAGTACTACTCAGCGCTAGAAAGAAATCTGCTATCGAGCCATGAAAAGACATGTAGGGAACTTAAATGCGTATCAGCAAGCCAAAGCAGCAAGGCCACACACTGCATGGCTCCAGCTCTATGATGATGAGGAGAAGGTTACCCCGTGGGGACAGGAGACCAGTGGGGCCAGGGGCTGGGGGAGATGGACAGGTGGGGCACAGAGGACTTCAGGGCAGTGACACTGCCCTGTGTGATACTGTAATGGTGGGTGCACGTCATGGGACATCTGTCCAAGCCTGGAGCACGCACACCATCAAGAGGGAACCCTACTGCAAACCGCAGTTTCAGTGACCAGAAGTGAACGTAGGCTCACCGACTGTAACAAAAGCACTCTCGGTGGGCGGCGTGGAGAGTGGGGAGGCTGCGTGTGTGTGAGGGGGGATGGGGGTTATGTGGGAATCTGTGCCTTCCCCTCAATTTTTCTATGAACCTAAAACTCTGGCTAAAATATTAAGTCTTTTTAAAAAATCCAGTAAATTAAAAAAATTAACAAGCAGAAAAGAAACTGTGTTCCATTTAAGACTGGTTAAGTTGGTTAAGTCTACCAGTCTTAGTAGACTTGTGAATGCCACCTGGATTCCGACAGACACCATTAGGTGCTTGGGAACAAGGCCTGGGTCTCAGGCTGAGGGGAGGGGCTAAATTGTATAAACTCTGGAGTTACCTGTAAATACAGGATAGGCAATATTGCCAAAGTCCTAAACATTTCCAAATGAATAGCTATTAACCTATTACATATTTTCAGATAAAAAAAATAAATAGAACCTCCCAAATATTTTCTTTTCATCTTACTATACATATTAAATAACAATATTTAATAGATAACAGAGAAACATGTTTAAAAGAATATGTTGCTAGTACTCTAAAGATTTTTCTTACTTTTAAACAAATAAATTGCTTTGCCTAAAGACAAGTATGCATTGGAGGAACGTTTATAAAATAAAAACTCGTCTGACCCAGAGATTTCTCCTTGTCTAATTGCTTATTTTCACAGCTGTCTTCTTCTTTTTTTAAGTTGGATAATGTGTAGCTAGTGATGTTCTACAGGCGTTTACAAATGTCTGGCTAGTGATCTGCCCTATAAACACTCACGTGTATATGCTAAACACTTGCCCATGCAGTTCGGAAAACACCTCTAGCTGTGTTTGCACCACAGCCCGCCCTCCAAGCCGTGTATCTGCAGATCTGGGCAGGAAGCTCGTTAACAGCGCGCGCGAACACGGTAACACACACGAGAAGGTCTGACGCTGCCAGTGCTGGGGCACCTGTGCAATGAAGGCGATGCGGACTTCCAGTAACGACGTGGTTTGAACACACGTATCTCCTCCTAAGCTCTGCTAAAACCCCACTAAAACAATAGAACAGGGGCTTTAAGAAGCCACAGATCCTGAAAGATGAAGAGGACAGAAAAGGGAACAGGAGCAATGAGGTTTTGGAACAAAAAAGGAAGGCCTAGCACCTGGGCTGTCCAACTGGAGGCCTCTTCTCTGGAGGGGAGGTGTCGGCCGGGCCAGCAGCATCCTGAGGGCAAGGGGAGCCGCAGACAGAGGGGTGCTACCCCATCCGCACCCCTGCAGACCTCCAGACTCCAGGTCTCACCTCTCAGAATGCTGGCAGTGGGCTGCCATTCTCCAAGCAGAAGAATCTGAACCACCAAGACAAAGGCCACAAAGAAACTGCTGTTTGGCGCTTCCCCAAATCAATAGTGTGGCGAGGTCCCTGCCTGGTGACAAGGAGCCTGGCCACTGCCTGAGTGTCCATTCAGCTCTTTGAACTCTTCACTCGCACATGAGCCATGGCCATGGATCACGGCAGAGAGAAACCACCTAATTTTTCTTCCAAGAAAATTTCCCAACTAAAAGACCTAAGTGTCTGGATTGAAGGGCCCACTGAGCAGCCAGCACTGCGAGGTGGCACAGAGCCAGCCCCAGGGACTTCCTTGGCCTCTTCCTCTTTCCTGCCTCCCTCTCTTATTTTGGAGGAGAAGACCCTCAGGAACTTCCTGAGGAAAAAAGCACATGGGGTAACGTGGTGTTGTTCAGAACCTGCAGGTTTGCCACTCTCCTCACCAGCCCCCCCTTCCCCGCCCCCAACCGACAGCGTGGCTGGGTGGGGAACACTCTTCCTTCAGGACACTGAGGTCCCATAATTCTGCGGCCACCAAGGGGTGCGGGGGGTGAGTCCCAGGATGGCGGCCGAGGACCAGTCTTCCCGGATGCCCAGTCCAGACTTCAGGGCAGGAAGATGTAGAAGAGACTTTTCAGCAAAATAAAATTATTCTAACAACTGATCTGCACATCAATATCCTGAGATGTGATTCAGACAATGGGCAAAAAATTGGGGGATAAGTAGTGGCAACTACAGAGAAAACAAACAGAAAGCCAGTCACAGAGTCCAGGAAGGTGAGGGCTGTGCAGGAAGTGCCCCCTGGAAGTGGGACTTGGGCAAAGTCCCAGCCAGGGACATGCTGACCACTTCCTGTCACGGCAGGACGGTGCTGGGAGGGAAGGCTGTCAGGAGACAGTGCCTGGCATGTGACAGTCAAGAGGACACTACTAAGAGACAGTTTCACACCCAAACAATCAGCCGAAAAGGCAAGAGCGCTGATCTCAGGGGAAGTGGGGGAGGAGGAGGGGGAGGGGAGCAGGAGAGAAAGAGAACTGCGGGACAGCGCTGAACACCCAGCTTCCCAAACTGTGCGGGAACCGCTGCAGTAAAAACCCGGAACGACTTCTCTCGTTAGAACCAACCTGATGCGACCCAGCGTGCACGCGTGATTAGCCCCCCAGAGCGATGAACTGTCACGTTAACGCAAACTCTTAACGTGGGGAGTGACCCCCCAGGCTGCTCAGACCCGTGGCCTGCAGAGGTCACGCAGGACTGCACCCGACGGAGCTGCTGTAGAACCCAAGAGCGGTACTTCATACGGACTCGGGCAACAACCAACAATTGGCACAAAAAAAAAAAAAAAAGCAGAAAATGACACTTGTAATAAAAAATGGTTCTAACGAAACTCAACCCCTTACAAAACCAATGGGTCACGGGCACCGTGCCTTTCCACGATACTTGTGCACAATGCTCAGTCCCTGTCTGTTCAAAGAACAGACGGATTAGTCTTTAACTAGCATTGACACTGCCACACTTCTGAGTCTGGGTAAGGCCCAGATGATGCTTCCTGACTTTATGCGGTGGGTCACTTTCCACTGCGGTCCGACACCAGCTGGCGGTAAACATCTTCTTAGACTTGAGTGATGTTATCAGCGGTAGCAATATTTGGGAACATATTTCACTGTCTGCCTCCTGGAAATTTCAGCTGGAGCCAAAGCAGAACATAACTGCACCTCACTGACTTTCAGCTCAGGAGGTATCAGAGCTATTATAGCTCTTGAGGGTTTGAAGAGCAGAGTTCAAAGGCAAGACTAATGAACTGCTGATGGATTTAACAATTCTTTCAAGTACTCTTTACAATTACAGGGAAGGACTCCTTCCTTAATGCACGGATGGCTTTGAAGGTCTTCGTTATAATGAGACGACACTGCAACAGCCGACCCAACACCGCCACAGCGGCCGAGGCCGGGCCCGGTGTGGGTCAGCAGCCACCGAAGAGCAAACCAGTGGCTGTTTTACAAACACCCCTTACAAAATCTTACCTTAGCTTTCTTTCTCCACGTAGATTTTTGCTTCTCCTCCTCCTCCTCAATTAATTTAAGAGCCAGCTCTTTGTTCACTTTTGGCAATTTCTAGTAGAGGAAAGACAAGCTGTATTAAAATACCGACATTTTGTCTTTACAGGGCTGGATAAAGGCACCCCACACCCCGTGCCCCGGCCACTGCGCACTCAGTCCTCGCTCTTAAACACGTAACAGATGATCCGGACGAAGGAAAAGTCTTCTGCACTGAGAGAGTGTGCATCTGTCGGAGCCAATGCTCCGTGAGGAACGGCTGCATCGTGTGGTGGGGCAACCTCAATCCAGAGGGGCTGCTGGAGGGGCTGGAGGGCCAGAGGGGGGTGGACCGCTTGGCCCCAGGAGAGTGGGGGTTCCCGCTGCGGTTTTCTGAGGGACTGAGGAGCAGCCTCCTTCTACCTTGAGGGCCCCTCCTGGAGGCCAGCTGCCCCGCCCAGTGGGAGCTCTGGCTCCGTGAGTCTCTCCTGCGGCAGCCAGCGCCTCCCCCATCAGACCCGGTGTTTCTGTCTTTGCAGCTCTCTGACACCCGGTTACCAGTTCTTCCCACCAAAGCCCAGCTGCCGTCCAGACCCTGACACGGTCCCCGGCCGTTTCTCTAGCGGCTCACACAGCTGGCTAGGACTCGGCCTGCTGTAAGAAATGGGGACCAGCAGAGCCCCAACACCCCAAATCCGAATGTTCACCGGAAGACACTACCGGATGGGCACAGCAGGGGCGACAACACCAGGCCCTCTGCCCTGATTTCCCATAATCCCATTGCAACGGCGTCCGCCACGATAAAACAACACAGCACCCACCCTCGCGACAAGTAAAATATGCCAGAAATGCTAGTGAACGATGGAAAACTCAGAAATGGATGGCAGGTTCCTTTGGAATAACAACAAAATGAAAATTAAGTTCTTTCCTCTAGTAAATCCAACGGTGAGTACAATGTTTACCTTTAACTGGACTCTCTGTGCCCGAGTCTCTTCTATCTTCTGTCGGATCTTATCTTTCCTATATTCTTCATAAGCAAATGGATTTACCATCAGTTTCACCTTTTCAAAGTAAAAAATAAAAATAAATAAAAGAACTGTATTTAGCAGCAATTTCATATACACCATCACTATTACGTCAGGACAGATTTCGTACAAATGATTAAGTATGTTTTGTGAAAATGTGAGTAAGTAAAGAAGAAACGGCTACAGGCTGCTCATAAGTCATGTAAAATGACTGTGCTTTTGTGTTACCTTGTGATAGAGTCTTATGTCCATGAAAAATCCATGCATGTACGCCCGGAGGAAAGGCGATCCGATGAGGTGCGTGAGCCCTGGGAAGTCAATCAGAAGAGGGCAGTTCCTCAGGAAATCTCTTTAAGCAATAACTCACATTCACTTACTACGTTCAGACACTGTTCGCTTCAGTTGCCAAGCACCCCTAGGAGTGGGCGCCATTATTACTGCCATTCTAGAAAAGGTGAAACTAAGGCACACTGAGGTCAAGCACACTGGCCAAGTCATAGCAGAGGTGGGATGTAGACTCTGTCCGCCTGTCTCCAATGCCCATGACACTGGCCACAGTGCGCTCTCTATCCAAGTACTTCCTGCAGACACCGCAGTCCATGAACCACGTTTTGGGAAATACCGTGTTATAGGATCTGCTAAAGGTCATAGCTGGGGAAAGTCAGAACTCGTAAGTATTTCAGGTTAATAATCTTATGAAATAAGAGAAGTTAGTTACTAAGCCTTACTTCTACTTTTAATATAAATTATTTTAAAGGTTTTACATGTGATGGTGAAATCTGTTGAAAAATGATAGCCAATGGCTCACTATTATAAGCTATTAATAATGTACATGGAAAGATTTTTAGTATAACGTACTTTGTTGAATATTATACCCATTTTCACAGTTTTAAAAGCGGGCAGTAGAATCACAGTTTATCCAAATACATCTAAAACAAACACCCATTTATTACATGAGTCCATTTTCTTTCTCATTCAGCTGCTGTCGTACATCTGTCTGTTCAGAGGCAGCGAAGCCCCCCGGCTTGTGGAGGACGGGCCCTCCTCCGTGCGCCCCGTTCTCAGGGACCTGCCACGCCACCTTTCCCCACCACTGGAGCACCATTAGCAGTGTCTGCTCGCTCTGCCCCACACACCGACGCTGGGGTAAACACCCTCCTCGGAGGGGCTGGAGCTCCTGAGGCCACGAGCACGGCCTCGGGGGTTCAAGTCCAACCCTCACGTTTGCTACCACTGAAGCCTTTGGGAACTCACTCCACTTTCTGTGCCCCCATCTCCTTATCGACAAAATAGAATCACGACAGTACCCACTCCACAGAGCTGTGAGGGTTGAACGAGGACATCCTGCCTGGCACGCGCAAGCCATATTTGCGTGCTGAGTATTATTAAGAGGCATTTCTTGCTTTGTAGTCTTTAAACCTAAAGTACCCAGGAAGGCTCTGCACATCTGAAGAGTCAGTCTGTGGGTTGCAAGTCTTGGATCAGATCTTTTAAAAAGCAAACCTAAAGGGAGCCAGAAATCATTCACTTGTAGTCTTTAAGATTTTTCACAACCTGGTTATATTCAACTAGTACTTGAAAAAAATAAATAGCTGCTTTCTTAACAGATATTTTTTTCTACACACAGGTAGTGTCATTCCTCAGTTAAGATACAAAACAGCTTCAGCACTGGACTCACCTGAACCTTTCTCTAAGTGCAGACTATAAATCTGAAATATGAACTACGTTTAATACCTGTTTGGCAGAGATTTGGAAAGTCAGATAAAAGCGACTCCGCGACTTCTAAAATGTCCAACCCCCCCCGCCGCCATAACCACCAAACAAGTAGAGATATAATAATTTTATCATCACTTTATCCTAATTATTTTACCTAAATTTTCAAGGTCTTTCTTGGTGACGAACTTGTAATCATCATACACCGTGCTTTCTGGGTTCTCTTCCAATTCTTCTGTCAAGTTGTCTAAGAAGGAACACCACCTGGGAGCAGGACCCAAAACCTGTTGGTGTTGACGAAGAGGTTAGCAAATGTATGTTCTCACGGGTCAACTGAGAGTTTGCTATTTTACAACCAGATTTCCTTAAATGTAATTTTTAAATCCTGACTATCAGAAGTACTGAAAATAACTGCAATGTGCACAGTTGACAAGGAGGTAATGGGAGAATAACGCAGGAGGAGCTGAGGCTGGTAAGAGGGAAACTCATCTTGGGTTAGGAAGCAAAGACATCACGAACGTTCTTATGGTAGAACATGAAAGCACAAACGATTCAGGTACTTACAATGATAACACCCACCCGTTTATCGCCTCTTTCATTCAAAACAACACTAGAATCTACAAGCGCGTATTTGGTATACAGACTTTTTTATGCTTGCCACTCACGAAGAACAAAAGTCTAAAATGAGAATTAGCTTTTCCAAGGGTTTTCGACGAATTTACTTCATAACGACACTTATTCTCGCATGGTCCACTTCATTTAATTTATGAAAAGTTAAAATTCTGTATATAAAGTTCTTCAGGCCTAACCTGAAACGGGATGCCAGGACCCATGAATCAGTGCCGATGAAAGACTCAGGACAGAATCGATAACCAACAAGACACGTCTGGGCACTTCCGGCTGTGAGCCGCGAGGTACGGACTGCTTTTACTTTTTGGCTCTGATGCAGACGCTCGCCCACCGAGGAAACTTCCGGCTCGGTGGGAAGTGATGCCATGGAGATCCTTGGTGGGGGCGGGGGGCGTGGGTTCGGAAGAGAGACCGCTGGCCTCTGACCACATGGAGCATCCACTATCTGCCTGGGAACTTCGGCAGTAACCAATCACATGGGCAAACAACAGAAATCACAATGGAAATGACTCAATCTAGCTTAAACTTTTTGGGAGGAGAGTTATAGCAAAGAAAAATGGCCCCTGATACCTTCTTCAATCAAAAAAAAAAAAAAGATGTTACATACAGCCACACTAATATCATGATATCATTTTGCCTGATTAGAGAGAATGACCCCACCCCTAACCACTGGAGACTGCTGGGCTTGTGAGCATGAGAAGCAACTCTTTTTTTTTTTAAAATATTTTATTTATTTATTTTAGAGAGAGGAGAAGGGAGGGAGAAAGAGAGGGAGAGAAACAGCAATGTATGGTTGCCTCTCACATGGCCCTCACTGGGGACCTGGCCCGCAACCCAGGCATGTGCCCCAAATGGGAATCGAACCGGGACCCTCTGGTTCCCAGCCTGCACCCAATCCACTGAGCTACACCAGCTGGGCGAGAAGCAACTCTTAATAGCACAGAAGGAGTCCTACCAACAAGTTTCACATTAGCAGAATCTGGACACTTTTTGAAAGCAGAAGATTACATACACAAAGGGGTTTGACTCTAACCCTAGAAGACAAACCTACGAGAAACGCGAGGCATCTTTAAAACACTCAACGTGGAATGCTTTTCAAGGACAGTCGTTGCAGGCAAC
>PVJI01030799.1:0-13773 GCA_004026765.1 Micronycteris hirsuta
TATTTCTGAATCTGGATTACCAATATTTTGTTGAGGATTTTAGCATCTATGTTCATAAGATATATTGGCCTATAGTTTTCTTTCTTTGTTGTGTTTTTACCTGGCTTTGGAATTAGGATGATACTGGCCTCATAAAACAGTTTGGGAGTCTTCCCTCATCTTGAACTTTTTGAATGGTTTGAGAAGGATACGAGTTAGTTCTTCCTGAAATGTTTGATAAAATTCACCTGTGAAGCCATCTAGTTCAAGGATTTTGCATGCTGGGAGTTTTTTGATTACTACTTCAGTTTCACTAGTTGTTATTGGTCTATTCGGGCATTCTGCTGCTTCTTGATTCAGTTTGGCAGATTGTATGTTTCTAGAAATTTGTCCATTTTGCCCAGGTTGTCCAATTTCTTAGTATATTGTTGTTCATAGTAATTTCTTAAAATCCTTTGTGTTTCTGTGGTATCAGTTGTAACTTTTCCCTTTCATTTCTGATTTTATTTATTTGGGTCCTGTCTCTTTTTTTCTTGATGAGTCTGGTTAAAGGCTTGTTGATTTTGTTCTTCTCAAGGAACCAGCTCCTAGATTTATTGATCCTTTAATTATTCTTTTAGTCTCTATATCATTTAATTTGTTCTGATCTTGATTATTTCCTTCCTTCTGCTATCTCTAGGATTTCTTTGTTGTTGTTCCTCCAGTTCTTGTAGATACAGGGTTAGGTTGTTTATTTGAGACTTCTCCTATCTTCTTTAGGTAGGCCTGTAATGCTATGAACTTCCTTCTCAGGACTGCCTTCACTGTGTCCCATAGGCTTTGGTTTGCTGTGTGTTCATTTTCATTTGTTTCCAGGTACTTTTTATTTCTTCCTTGATCTCATTGTTGACCTATTCATTATTTAATAACATGTTTTTCCATTTCCATATATTTAAATATTTTTGAGTTTTTCCTGGAGGTTGCGTTGTAGTTTCAATCCATTGTGATCTGAGCACATGCTTGATATGATTTGAATTTCCTTTTTCTATCCCTTGCTCCTTTTCTTCTCCTTCTGTGATTTCTGTGATGTGACTATTGTTGTTTCATGTTCTGCTGAAGCTCCCTTACACTACCCTCATTCTTTTTGGGTCATCTTTTTTTTATTTTGTTCCTCCAACTGGGTATTTCTTTCTACCTTGTCTCCCAGTTCACTGATTTAGTCCTCTGCTTCATGTAGCCTCCTTTTAATTCCTTCTAATGTATTTTTCATTTCAAATATCATATTCTTCATTTTGTCCTGTTCCTTATTTATAGTTTCTATGTCCTTTTTCATGCTGCTGTAGTTCCCACTAAGTTCCTTGTAGCTTCCATAAATTTCCTTGTAGTTCTCACTGATTTTTGAGCATCCTTATAACCATTGTTTTGAATTCTATGTCTGCTAGACTGCTTGCCCCCATTTCATTTAATTCTTTTTCTGGGGATTCCTCCTTTCCTTTCAATTGGGGATTTATTCTTTGTCTCTCCATTTTAGGTAACACATTTTTTTTTTTGTTTGTGTGTCTCAGGTTGCTCTGCTTTGCCTGCCTGTCTTCATGGGGTGGATTTCTGTGGTAGGTGTTCTGTGGGACTTAGTGGTGCAGTCTTTTTGATCTCCTCATCTGGATCCTCTAGAGCTATCCTTTATTCAGTTTGTGTGGGCTCTCTTATTGTTCTTGGGGTTTGAAAATTGGTGGCTCATTTTTTTGGGTTTTCCCCTCCAGCTGGCTTACTGGAAGTTACAACCCCTGATACATCTTGTATGCTATTGTACAAGTGCTAGTTAACAAAGCAATACTACCCAGAAAACCAAACCTATGCCTACTATCACTTCAGCAATGTCAACAGCAATTGAGCAAAGATTAATAAAGGTGGAGAGAGATTAAGAGTATTATAAGATAGGAAAAAAGGAGCATGAGATGACTAAAGGAGAGAAAAATGATTTTGAGTGAGAGGAGGGAGGGTTAATAATAAGAGTAGGGAATAGAAACAGGCAAAGAAAGGGAGAAAATAAAAGTTAAAAAATAAATAAAACAGAGAAGAACAATGGCAAAATGGAGTAAGAAAAGGGAAGAGTATAACATGAAGTTTGAAATAAAATTTAAAAGGTATTGAACCAAAGGGAACAAAATTGCAGAAAAACCACAACAGGGTCAATAACAACAACAGCTGAGCAAAGATTAATCAAGTTGGAAAGAGAATAAGAATATTACACAAAAGAGAAAAGAGAATATGAGATGTCCACAGTAAAGAAAAATGATTTTGAGAGGATAGGGGGAGGAAAAATAATAACAGTAAGGAATAGAATCCAGTCTAAGAAAGGGAAAAAATAAAATTCCTAAGTCAAATAAGCAAGGGCAGGAGGAAGACAAAATGGAGTAAGATGGGGGAGAATAATCTATGAAATTTGGAATAAAAAAATAGGGAACAAATAGGAAAACAGTTGAAGAAGAACAGCAATAAGTGTAATATGCATGCCAAACAAGCCACAATTTATAAGGGTGGAAAGGAAATAAGAATATTATAAAAAGGAGAAAAGAACGTAAGCTGACTAAAGGAAGAAAGAATGCTTTTGAGAGGATAGAGGGAGGAGAAATATAAGAGTAAGGAATAAGAACAAGGTGTAGTGTGGGTGAAAATAAAATTTACCACAAAAATAAGGAAGGACAGAAAGAAGGTAGAATGGAGTAAGAGATGGGAAGGTATAATGTGAGGTTTGAAATAACAATAAAAAAAAATAATATAAAATCTAAATAAAAAGAATAAAAAATAAAAGACAAAGAATAGTGAATTAGTTGGAATACAATTGAAGCAGAAGAAGAAATATTAAAAGGCTATGTGAAAGGAAGAAAAAGATGCAAATTCTGAAGAAGAATGAGGTGAAATTCATCTCAGCAGTTCGGTATTTGCCTTCTGACTTCTCTTTCTGGATCTGCCTCTGGCTTTTCATCAGCTCAAGGTCGAGGGTCACTCAGCTTCCGGCAACATGTCCTGTATCATCCTCACTTTCTTCTAGAGGGAGCTTCTGTTGCACTCAGGAGGGTGGGATCCTGGGTATGCCTTCTGAGGCACTGTTCAGTTTTCTGGGAAAATTGTGAGTGTCTTCCCCCTGCCCCTGCGCCACCCGTCTTGGTCTGTCCCAGCTTACTTCCAATAATGTATAGTTTTCAATAATGTGAATTAGATGTCCATTTCAAGGACAGCCCAATCTGTGTAAGAGGGTCAGCTCTTTCCTGCTTGGTGTTGATGACAGCTCTGTGTCTGAGCCAAGGCTGGGAGGTGCCCCGATTTCCCCTTTGTGCACTGATTTCTGATCTCTCTGCTTTGCTGACCTCAGTGAAATAGGGCCCTAGGAACCAGTGTATTTTGTCTCCCTGAGAGAGGTTCAAATGAGCCCTTTAGGCTGTTCTCCTTCTGCCTTTCTCTGGGGAAATGCACCCTGGTGGGCGTTCTTGAACCTGATCTGCCTATTTTGCAGACCTTCCCTGTTGGTGCTTTTGATCCTGCAGGAGGTGGGCCCTAGATGCAACCTTCTCTTCCCAGAGATTTGATCTCCCCCAGGGAACGGGAGTCTGTCTGGCTGTAAATAATCTCAGGTGCTTATCTCCTGCCCTTCCAGCTCCCAGCCTGTTGGGGACCCTCTCTGTGTGGTTTCAGAGACTGTAGCCCCATGAGAGCAGGCCTTGAAAGAGGCCAGGAAGTCTCACTGGAAAACCAAGAAACGCAGTTGGTGGGCACGGCCCGACACCAACCTGGAGGGTTCCTGGTGGGAAATCAGGCCTGATAAATACATTGTATCCTTTGAAGCTGTCTTTGCTTTGTATATCCCTGTTGATATAAATTGGTTAAGTTCAAGGCATAAGGAGTAAACTCCTTATCTCATGAAACTCATCTTAAAGACCATGTAACATCAGCATGACTAACAGACACAGACCCTGAGGCAGATCTCTGTGTGCCTTCAATTGTTATCTATAGATAATACCTGTTTTTGTATGACTATAGCCTTTTGACATTGATTGATGAGCTATGCATATATGCTGTATATCCTTACACATACCATTCTCAATAAAAGCCACTTGGGAGAAGGGCTCAGGGCATTCCCCACTAGAGGGAATTGCCACCCTCTTTCCTGACAGAACAAGATTGTGTCTGGGGTGACTTATTCTTATCCACGGGGGCCGGGAGAGCTCCGTGGGATGGAGTTCTCCCATACCCGCCTGCTGCCCTCACAGCAGACAGTCCTGAACTCTCCACTCCATGCAGCCTCCAGCTGCACTGGGCTGGGGCTGAAAAATCCCCTCACTAAGCACCTTTCTGATCTCTCTGCCTAGTTGCTCTGAGTGGGAGTAAACTGCATCCTCAATCCTTTCCTTTGCTGGCAGAGCTGCTGTGCATGGGGTCCCTGCCCAGCACGCCCCTGCTCCCCTTTTAAAAAGTCTCTCCAGTCACTCCCACTGCAGTAGTGAGTCACTGTCCGGGTCTCCGTACACGTCACTTCTCCAAAAAGCCAAGAGTCTCTCACAGTCACAGCTGGCTGTGGCCTACCTCCTCTTCCTGACCCAGGTGCAGGTAAAATCCCTCTCTCTCTGGCTCTCCTGGTTGGCATTTGCCCCTGAAGCTGTGGGCGCGCTGCTCACTGTGTGGGTGTGTAGCCTGGAGCTCCCTGACTCTGTGTATCCAATGGAAACTTGTCATTGATTGTGAAACTATTCAAGAGTTTTGCATTATAATTTGTCCAAAAAGGAATCAGAAGGGCCTAAAGTCATCTAGAGCTTAAAGTCTAATGATTGCAAGTTTACTTTTGGCAACTTAGATGGTTTAGATATTTGGGTAACTATTTAGCATCTGAGGCTTTGGCCAAAAACAAATTCCATAAGCTCATGGGATTTTTGCTGTTAAATTAGTCATTTTGGGGGCTGTGGGAATAAAATGTTTTCCCCAACTCCTCTGTCTTTAATATATTCTCATGGTCTTCTCTTCATATTTTCTACTGAGAAAACTAATCCACATACTCTAGAGATACACATGCACAAACACAAGTATAAGTCAAATATATTTATGAGCTATATAAAAAACTAGATGTGTAAATTAACTATATATTCTAACTATATAAAATAAATATATACTACATATATGTTAAATATTTAGAATTATACTATCAGCTCTAATATACCTAAGTAAATGAAATATACAGTACAAAAGTAGACTATATCAATATCTATATCCATATTCATATCTATATCTATATCACAATTATAACCATCTTGACTAGATGCTAGAAATTATGCTAGTGATATAAAATGAATAAAATACAGTTTTTGCTCTTATGAAGTTAATATTTTATTTGGTGAAGTAGATAGAGAATATATATGTGTGTGTATGTGTGTATGTATATATATATATATATATATATAAAATTGTGTTTACCTCTGACACAGTAAAACAAGGCTTTCTAGGTAATGTGACAATTGCTATTTGAGATGATTCATCAAGAAGAAAAAGATTTGAAGGGCTCAAAGGAGCAGTATGACAAAAGTCGTAGTAACATGACAGTACATGGCTCGCCTTGGTGGGGAGGTGCAGATGTGCAGGTGGAACAAAGTAGTTTGGGTTGAGAGGGTTAACAGCAGAACATAAACCTGAAAGTGAATTTAAGAAGTGCCTACACTAAGTGAAAGGAGTTTTGATCTATATTCTGAGGAAAATGTGCTGTAGAAAACATGAATAAAAAATTATGTCTCTCTCATCCTGGCTGGTGTAGCTCAGTGGATTGAGCGCGGGGTGGGAACCAGAGGGTCCCGGTTCGATTCCCAGTCAGGGCACATGCCTGGGTTGTGGGCCAGGTCCCCGTGAGGGCCATGTGAGAGGCAACCATACATTGCTGTTTCTCTCCCTCTCTTTCTCCCTCCTTTCCCCTCTCTCTAAAAATAAATAAAAATAAAATCTTTAAAAAAAATTATCTCTCTCTTTTTTTGGAAACTGAAAGAGATTAAAAGGACAAGCAAACTTAAAGATGCATTGTGAAGAGAAGTCTAAACTGTTGCTTCTCAAACTCTAACATGCACACAGTTGGCCTGGGGATCTTGCTACAATGCAGATTCCAACTGGCTAAGTTTGGGGAGGTCCAAGACTCTCCCAGGTATTGTTTAGGCTTCTGGTTTTCAGATTGCAACTTGAGGAAGTGAGGAGCCACAGCCTGAGAGCACTGAGTAGAGAAATCAGTCCTGGCAAGAAGGGTCCGGGGTGGGTCCACTGGGTGCTGCCTCTGAGTAGACCGGCAGGACTTTCTGGACCACCTCGGAGGCGGAACTGGACTGGCAGGAAGCCTAGGCACAGAGGCAGGCAGGGCATGTTTGAAGAAAGATCAATTTAAAAAAAAAAATTAAAATTTCATGGTGGGAGCAGTTCCACATCACCAATGACTCACAATAATTTTGCCTTTCCTAAAATAACATGGTGAGAATTAATAATTTCCCAAAATACATGAGTGTTCTGTGGGACAGGGCAATGTTTACATGTTGTGCTTCCCCAAATGAAAAACTAGCACTAATCCTATTACATACGCCCAGGGTTTTGAAAGTTGAGCTTTGATCTGCTTTTGGTTGAGATTTTCTCATCCTCTGAACTTCAAAGTCTTCCCATGACCCTGCATGCTCAGATGGCTCTCTACCACTCATCATTTCTCCTCTTCACCTATCAAAATAAACTAACAGTTCAGCATGTTGCATTTTATTCCCTTCTTCAATCCCCCTCATGACACACAGCGGATGTCTTGAAATGGCTGGCCTCTTCCTGTTGAAGGAAAATGCCCCCATGAGTACTGTGAATTCCATCTTTTTCCCCTTTCGGGAATTTACTGTATTTTTCAGACTATAAGACTCACTGGACCATAAGATGCACTTAGGTTTTAGAGGAGCAAAATAGGAAAAAAAAATTTTTGAAGCAAAAAAATGTGGTAAAATATTTAATAGCATAAATAACATAATATTTCACCAATGTAAATGTAAACAGCCAGGTAAGCTACATTTGGACTATAAGATGCATCCCATTTTCCTCCCAAATTTGGGGGGGGGAAGTATGTCTCATAGTCCGAAAAATACGGTAGTTTCTTTGATTGCCTCGTCCTTCTTGTGTATCTTAAATCTCTCTCTGCATAGAAACTCTGCCATCTCCATTTAAACATACTCGAATGTCTCTATGTTAGAGATAATCTCTTGTTTTATGTTCCCCTTTAGCTGCTACCCTCTGAGTTTTCCTTTACACTATACTTAACACTTCCTCACCTCACGTTCATGCACTGACACATCACAATCTGATTCCTTTCCCCTCCCGAAGTGGCTTAACTGAAAAGACTCTTGCCAAGTCACCGAGGCACTGTTAAATGAATATCTTATTTTACTTGATGAGTGGTTTATTTTCACGCCCAAGTTCCCTTCCTCTCTCATAAGAGACTTCTTTTCTTGGCCCCTGTGAAATGATTTTCTCCTGTTACTCTTCTGACTTTGACAGAAGTTCCTTCTAGGTTTTACTTGTTTAGTTGTTAGTCATTAAAATTTGGTTCTGCCATGTATAAAGTATATAATATAAGGATTATATCTATTCCATGACTTTAAGAAATAATAAATGTTGTGTGTAACAAAATGACTCAGCATCCTGACACAGTTTGGATTTAATAACTAGTAGCTAGTGGAGTCAGTATGGTGGTCATGTCTTTCGTCTCTGGACTCTGACCTCCTGCATGTAAGTCCAGCCTCTGCCACTTTCCAGCTTTATCACTTCGAGGAAGTCCCCCAACCTCTCTGCTTCTTTATTTCCTCATTTGTAAGATGGAGACCATACTAGAACCTGCTTCATAAGGTTGTGAAGATTCCATTATGTATTGTGCTTAAAGTACTTAGTACAGTGTCTCGTTAATAATAAGCCCTCATTATTATTTGCTATTAAGAATATAAATATTATTTTATTATTCATTTTGGTCATATCTCTAAACCAGCTTTAACTTTCTGTTTGTCCTACAGTGACCCAAGGCCTTTACAACTTTTTAAATAATTAAAAAATTTTTTCTTTAAGGAGCTTTAATTGATTTTTTAATTGTATTTTTTTCCATTACCATTTATCCCCCTTATACCCCTCACCCCCTGCAAACACCACACTGTTGTTCATGCCCATGAGTCCTTTTTCTGTTTTGCTTAATCCCTCCACCCCCTAACCCCCACCCCACTAGCTGTCATCTGTCTCCATCTATGAGTCTGTTTCTGTTTTGCTTGTTAGTTCAGTTTGTTCATTAGATTCCACATATGAGTGAAATCATATGGTATTTGTCTTTCTCTGACTGGCTTCTTTCGCTTAGCATAATGTTCTCCAGGTCCATCCATGCTTTCACAAAGGGTAAAATTTGCTTCTTTTTTATGTCTGAGTAGTATTACATTGTGCAAATGTCCAAAGATTGTTTTATCCACTTAGGTACTGATGGACACTTGGGCTGGAAATATCTTGGACTGGAAATATCTATGGAAATATCTTGGTGACTAAATAATGCTGCTGCAATGAACATAGGTGTGTTTATATTCTTTTGAATTAGTGTTTTGTGTTTCTTTGGATAAATTCCCAGAAGTGGGATTGCTAGGTTATAAGGTAGTTCCATTTTTAATTTTTTGAGGTATCTCCATGCTGCTTTCCACAGTGGCTGCACCAATCTGTATTCCCACCAACAGTGCTAAGTGAAATTAGCCAGTCAGAGAAAGACAAATACCATATAATTTCACTGATATGTGAAATCCAATGAACAAACTGAACTAACAAGCTAAATAGAGACAGACTCATAGACAGAGAGCAGGATGACAGCTATGGTGGGGGGATAGAAGGTAGAGGGACTGAGCAAAAAGAAAAAGGACTCATGGACATGGACAACAGTATGGTGATTGCAGGGGGAGGGAGGCATAAGGGGGTGAAATGGTAATAGAAAAATACAATAAAAAATTAAAACAAAAACAAGCAAATATACAAAAAAACAACACAAACCACAGGTATTAGCTACAACCATTGCTTCTTAAAAACAAAACCGTCTCTTCTTTATTCCAGTATAATACCTTAAAATTGGAAGAAAACTTGACTTAAAAAGTAAACAGGGAAGCTGATGCAAGCACATTGTTGTTGAAACATTAGCTGTAAGAGGACAACACTGGCTGATGAGTTTCCACCTGGTACCCAAGTCAGCCGTAATTACCAGAACTGCATGTGCACTAAGGATAGACTTCGAGTCAGTTCAAATTTGGATTGTACATGACTGCGGTACGTTTTTTGTGTTATGTATAATTAACTGAATGAACAAAATATTAAATCTACTTAACACATGCAGTTTAACCAGGAGGGAGATGATTCTGCCCAGCACTAGATTTATCTCAAGATTTATCTCTGATGGGTTTTAGTCAGTTAAAGTGGCAACCTTATAATTCTCTGTCAATTCAGACTAAATTTTTTCTAGTGGGAAGTGCCTCGAGGTTAGGTGGGTGGAGATCCTCTATTAACGGCATCCACAGCTTGTCGGCATGGGGATTTATACATATTATTTCATGTTCAGTTTTTTTGTGATGGAAGAATAATCTCATGAGCTTTAAATGGGTCATAATTTTCTTTCAGCTTTTCCTTAGCTTGTAATTTACCAAAATAATGGGATGTTCTGCAGAGGTCGTTAAATTGAATTTTTAAATATTTTTGTCATATATTCCTAGTGTCGTTTTGCAGAAAATCTAACTTGCTCTTTCCCTAGCTGGAAGTGATCTCTCTCGTTCACTTTTATTTTTTTTCCTCTCTTTTATGGCATGATTCACTTCCTGTTTTAGCTTCAGTTAACCTATATGTGTTTTATTTCTCCCATTAGAATGTAAAACAGCCTTGAGAAAAGGTGCTGTATACACTGTATGTCCAGTATCTTGAATAGATGAGGTGCTTAAAAATACAATACATAAATATATCAATACATAGCTGTCTTGACAAATAACAGCCAAAAATTTTAGGGTTCCTGAGAGTAGACAGAGAGATTCGGTAGAAAGTTTCCCTGACCTGGGTAAAAGAACAATCTTTAATGTTTTCTGGCTACCAATGACCTTAGGTAACATGCTTATTCTCTCTAAGCCTAAGTTTCTTCATCTGTAAAATGGGAATATTTTATGTCTACCTCACAAAGTTATGAGAAAGTTTAAGTTAGGAAATACATGCAAAGGGTTTTTTTTTTTTTTTTTCCACAAAGTGCTATCAAAATGTATAAAGTCTGGAGCTTTTGCTAATTCCCACATTTACCTCAGTTTGAAGTCCTTAGGAGAAATTTATGAGTCATATGTTAAGTATCTGGAAGAGTGTCTGCCTCATAGTAGTCACTCAGGACATATTTGATGAACTGAGTTATTGATGACTTCAGCCATTGAAAGGGTTTCCTTAAAGAGCCAAGGGAGCTGTGCTCTGGTTTGGCACACAGGGGAAAGAAACTGACAGCTAACTGCGGGACTTTGCGACTCTGTGCCTTGGGTTTGTGCTCAGATTACAGTTCTGAAGAGCTTTGGATCCATTCCTTATGATAGCTGTATAAAAGAGCTATGCAGGCTTTTGCCTGGAGCGTGCAATAAAAACTATTTCTTGAATTGCTCAACAGAAGTACATAGTGCTCAGTAATTACCCTTGAGCTATCCAATTACTGGAAATCTGCAAGAAATACCAAAAACTTAGGTTGAGTCAAGCAGATGCCAAAGATAATTTTCATTGGTCATTGCTGCCAAATAGTCATAGAAAGTTGCTAAGATATAGCCCATTATTTAATGTTTTCAAAAGTTTTTTATTGAATGCCAGCTCTGTGCTGGCCACTGTTGAGACACAAGAATTCAAATGAGGAGAGGAGAGATGAAAATTTGTGCCATGATGGATAAAACTCCTCAAGAATAGCTATCTTTTTGACATGCAATGTTATTTTATATTAGTTTCAAGTGTATAGTATAGCGCATAGGTGGCAAACACAAGGCCCGCAGGCCGAATCCAGCCCTCCGCCTTGTTTTAGCCTGCCCAGCACCTTGTTTCTACCCGGCGGCAGTGCCGAGCTCTCGCTTAACAGTTAAGGAGCAGTTACATTTATACAGTCCTAACATTACATTCGGCCCTTTGAAGGCAACTGTAAGGCTGATGTGGCCCCTGGTGAAAATGAGTTTGACACCCCTGGCATAGTGGTTTGACAATTATATAATTTACAAAGTGATACCCTTAATAATAATTCAAGCACCCATCTAGCACCATTCAGTTATTACAATATTATTGGCTATATTCTCTATGCTGAAATTTATATCCCCAGGACTATTTTGAAATTACTATTTCCTTCACCTTTGCCACCCATCCCCCAACCCCTTCCCTTCTGACAACCATCAAAATGTTCACCGTATCTATGAGTCTGTTTCTTTTTGTTCATTTATTTTTTCTTTAGATTCTACATGTAAGTGAAATTGTGTGTTATTTGTCTTTCTGTCTGACTTATTTCACTCAGCATAATACCCTCTAGTTCCAGCCCTGATGTTATCAAATTAAGATTTCATTCTTTTTTTATGACCAAGTAATATTCTATATATGTACCACAACTTTTTAGTTCATTTATCTATCGATGGGCACTTGGGTTGCTTCCATACCTTGGCTATAGTAAATAATGCTGCAATAAACAGTGGCAAATATATCTTTTCCAATTAGTGTTTTGGGTTCCTTTGGCTATAGACCCAGAAGTGGACTCACTGGTCATAGGGAAGTTCCATTTTTAGTTTCTTGAGGAACCTCCATACTGTTTTCCATAGTGGCTGCACCAATCTGCATTCCCACCAACTATGCCAAGGGTTGTTTTACCCTCCACATCCCTAATCATCAGAAAAATGCAAATTAAAACCTCAGTGAGATATACCTCATGCCTGTCAGATTGTCTAGCATCAGGAATAGCACTTTGAAGGTACTGTCACCTGAAGCTGGTGTAAGTAGATAACTCACTAATGGCAGCAGCTCTGCTCCTGGGATTGATGGATGGTGCACGTGGACAGAAACACCTACAGAGGGAAGCCAGAAATTTCCCCACCATCTAAAATGGAAACATCCTGATATTCAGGGGAAGAATGGAAGTCATTGATTTTTAAACATAAGCTTTTATTTTTCTATAAGAAGATTATGGTTTGATTCCCATGTCTGCTCTGACTAATTCCACATGTCTGGTACAGGTTTCTTCTATTACATTACTTATCACTTTGTAGCTTATATTATGGTTAACTTTTCTTAAAGGGAAAATATAGTAAAAATTTAAAAAATTATCATAATTGCTGG
Source organism: Micronycteris hirsuta (assembly GCA_004026765.1). Lineage (NCBI taxonomy): Eukaryota > Metazoa > Chordata > Mammalia > Chiroptera > Phyllostomidae > Micronycteris > Micronycteris hirsuta. The sequence continues at coordinate 12,331 of PVJI01030799.1, forward strand.
AAAATCTGTATATAAATATACCCATGCTTTAATAAGTCTAAAATAGTTTTCTAAAAGTTGGGTATAGTAACGTTCTCTTCCCATGGCCTCTTGACCTATGAAGGCCTTTCTAATACTTTTAGACATCATTTTTTGGTATTCATTATGGTACCTTAAAATGATGCTGAAACATTGAAGAGAGCATAAAAATATTTATGGGATAAAAATGCCTTATATGTACTTTTGAATATCACTAAGAGAAGCTTAATGTCTTTGGGTAAAATAAGAGTACTGAGATAATTAAATAAAAAATTAAAGCTTTTTCTTAAAAAATTGTGCCATTTAGAAAAATTAAGTGAAATAAGCCTGGTAGTGAAAGACAAATACCATATGATCTCACCTTCAAGTGGAACCTAATCAACAAAACAAACAAGCAAGCAAAATATATCCAGAGACACTGAGATAAAGAACACACTGATAGTAACCAGAAGGGAGCGGGGAGGGAGATAACGTGGGAAAGAAGGGAAAGGGTCATCAAGGAACATGTATAAAGGACACATGGACAAAGCAAAAAGCAGGTCAGATCGAGGGTGGGAGGTGGGGATGTGTGAGGAGGTGGTAGTGGTGGGGGAAAATGGAGATAACTGTACTTAAATAACAATAAAAAAATGTTAAATAAATAGAAAAAACCACCCAATTTCCTACATTTTATAGTCTTGTTGGTAAAAGCTCCAGATTAAGAGCATGGACTTTGAGGTCAGCCTGCTTGGGTTTCAACATTTATTGGTTATGTGATCTTGGAAAATTGCTTATCTCTATTCTACACATGAAAAGACTGAGGCTCAGAGAGATAATTTTTGGTACCTACTTTATAGGCTGTTAGGGGAAGCAAATAAAATAATGCTTGTAAAGCACTTAGCATAGTGCCTACATCCTAGTAAGCATATATAGATGTTTGGTGATGATGACATTATTCTTTTTTTTTTAATAATTACTTTATTGTTGTTCAATTACAGTTATTTGCATCCTCTCCCCTCTCCTCCTCCCTTCCCCTCCAGCCCCACCTCCCCCACCGCCTCCCTCCTCCCCATTAGTTCTGTCCATGTGTCCTCTACAGTGATTCCTGAAAACCCTTCTCCCCATTGTCCCCTCCCCCCTCCCCCCTGGCTATTGTAGACTGTTCTTAATTTCAGTGTCTCTGGTTATGTTTTGCTTGCTTTCTGCTTTTGTTGATTATGATCCAGTTAAAGGTGAGATCATAAGGCATTTGTCCCTCACCGCCTGGCTTACTTCACTTAGCATAATGCTCTCCAGTTCCATCCATGCTGTTGCAAAGGGTATAAGCTCCTTCTTCCTTTCTGCTGCGTAGAATTCCATTGTGTAAATGTACCATAGTTTCTTGATCCATTCATTTGTAGATGGGCACTTAGGTTGTTTCCAGCACTTGGCTATTGTGAATTGTGC
>PVJI01030800.1:0-13774 GCA_004026765.1 Micronycteris hirsuta
TGGACATTGAGTTGATGCTGTTAAAGCAGTGAGGGATTTGACGGGCTGGTAGGGGTATGACAGTGTGAGGCCGAGGGCTGCCCCCTCCCCTCGCTTGGGTCAGACGGGCCCCTCACCCAGGCGCAGGAAGGAGAAGAAGTAGAGCCAGAAGAGGCACAGGATAGGCGCAGCCAAGGCCTGGTTCACAGCCGCGAAATGGAGCCTCTTCTCCAGCTTGGCGGGGAGGTAGGCGAAGTAGAGGTTGTGGCGGTCCACCATGTGCTTGAGCAGGATGTAGACGAGACCTGCAGAGATGGAGACGGGGCGGTGAGCTCTGTCCCCTCCTCCCGGGGTGGCTACTGGTGCGCGGAACTGGGTCTGGGGCTGCTGTTCAACCACAGAAACCAGAAGGCGGGCGAACGGCATAAATGCGTATCCCGGCTGCTAGTGTTCTTAATCTCTGCCCTCCGCTCCCCTCTTCCCCCGCCCTTTCCTGGCCTCTGTCTGATCCCAAGGAGTGGAGGAGTCCGTGAGTCCGTGCCCAGGGACCACTGGCATTCTAGCATCATCTCAGGGAAAGCGGCTCTTTTACACGCAGAGGCCTGGCCTCCGCTTCTTCCTGGGCCCCTCTCCTGCTGAGCACCCCAACCTCTCAGTGCTCCCACTTGCCTTTCCTTCTGCCCCACAAACCAACCTCCTGCCCTCACGGCAGTTGATGGGTGCCAAGGGTCTCAACCCAGGGGCAGCACATCAGGGTGCTGCCTTTTATGTCAGGTCCTTAAAAATGGTTTGTTTTGTTTTGTTTTGTAAGAGTAATACTGTATTTTAAAAATGGTACAAGAGAGTGGACAAGAAAAACTAAAACTTCCGCCTATCCCTAAACCTTAGCTACCCCTGCCAATGGTTTCTTCGGTGTTCTGTTTCCTTCTAGAGTCTTCCTTTTGTCGGCCAGTTCCTGGTGTTTTATTTTAGTTGTGAGATCTTGGCCTGTAGAATTGAACAGTTCTGAGTTCAAATCCTGACTCGACTCCTCACTGACACGTATCCAGGCGTCAGCTGGGAGAGGGGACAGAAGCAAGACCTGGCTTGTAGGATTGTGTGAGAATGAGTGTGATCATCCCCGGGGAGGGCAAGGGTGACTGGCCAGAGCGACAGCACGTGGAACGGCCTTGACCGTGACTGCCGGCACCATCAGCGCGGTGGAAGAACCGACCGACAGGGAAGGGGCCAGCTGCCCGAGAAGCTCGGACCTCAAGAGGCACTGAGCGAGCCCATAGTTTGGAAGCTTGAGAAGTGAAGTTAAACTGGGTGTCACCTGTGGGTCTTTGAAAGCGTGTGGCTCTGTGGCTACCGGACGTCCTCTGTTTGTGAGGCTCCATAATGCCCTGTGACAGCTGTCTTGGGATGCCACCCACCTACCCAGCTCTGGGGCCACTCACCAAATGGCGCGATGATGGGGCAGGTGATACTGTAAGCCATGATGACGGTGAAGACGCACAGCATCCACGCATACATGGCTCCGAACTCAAACTCGAAGGCCTGGTTCTGAGGGAGGAGAAGGTGACAAGGCGCTTACAGGCCCGTTTCACCCCAAACCCCACCTCTGGTGGCTCCAGGTGGGGAGGGGAAAGCCGGGTGAGAAGGACTTTGGAAATGGGAGACTCCCAGCTCCCCGGGCCCCTTGAGGTCCTTTCTCTCCCTCCACAAGCCTCCTCCAGCTTCACTCAGCTCACACCCAGACCCCTGAGGTGCAGTGACTCATGTTTCCTTGGTAAGTCATCACCATGCCTCTGTCAGAATCATGTCTACCCGGCAGGACCGAGCCCTGGAAGGCAGAGATGGTGCCCCCGAGGGCAGACTGTGGAATCATCCCCTACAGAGTTTGGCGTCAGACCCGATGTCAGCTCTGCCTCTTCTGGCACGTGTCCTGGGCCACATACTTAACCTCCCTACGGCTTAGTATGTGCGTCTGCCAAGTAAGGTCCCAGTGGTGCCCAGCTCCTGGGGCGCTCCAGCAACTGAATGAAAGAATGTAGCATGTCTCTGATTTCCCTCTCACGGTGCCCACGTAGTAAAGGAGAAAAAAGAGAACCCACACCACCCAACTTAGGGAAAAAATGCCACAAGCCCCAAATGCCATGACATCTGGGATCATAAAGATTTATGCAAATGAGTGCCTCCAAATAAGGAATGTGTTGATGTTACTTGTGTGTGTGTGTGTGTGTGAGATCTCAGATTGGTTAAAATGCAAAAATCCACACTCTCTTCTCCAGCCAGTGAGTAAGAGTAGATTTGTGAAGACATGCCACTATCACGCAGGGTCTTCAATCCTCTGCCCCCCACAGAGGTGGCCCTGCCCGCATGGTGAGAAGCACTTCACAAAGTGCCTGGCAATGGAGCAGGGTGGCTGGGGAAAGGTCGGATGTGGGGGAGCTCAGAGGGCAGTCGGCGCCAGCCCCACCCCACCAGCCCACACCTGCTTGACATTCCTGCGGTCGGCGGCGGTCTTGGCCATGACCATGCGGAAGGTGTAGAGGATGAGTCCAGGCAGCCGCAGCAGCTCCATGCCGTTGCCGATGAAGGCCGAGGCAATGACGTAGTTCACAAAGAAGGCACCCTGGTCGGGCAGGAAGACGCACCTGGAGACCCAGGGAAGGGGTGTGAGCTGAGACCCAGAAGAGCCTCATACCCACCGGGGCGGGGGGACCCTAGTCCCCCTGAAGCTTTGTACTCGGCCCTCCCTTCGGTCCATGTGTGTGCAGCGCACACACTGAGAGAGAAGCAAAGCCCCTGACCCTACTCTCAGGGAGTTTACACCCTAGCTGGGGCCACAAACAAACGTGGCTGCCAGGTGCGAGGAAAAGGAAGCAGGCGGGCGATGTTCACTGCTAGGCGGGGCGGTCAGAGGAGCCTTTCTGACGAGGTGATTTTGTGCAGAAAAGGTAAAGAGTGAGCTCGTCTAGAAACCACGGAGAGAGCATCCCAGACAGGAAACGACAGACAATGGCTCCCGGGGGAGTGGGCCTGGCTTGTCCATGGGACAAGAGGCAGGGGCTGGAGAGGACAGGCCAGGAGAGAAGAGCAGCCTGGCTGCGGGCAGAGGGCCACCCCTATCATCTGTGAGTGGCACAATGGCAGTGGTGGTGGCAGAGGTGAACATGGTGGCATCCTGGATCTAGATTGTCAAGATCTGCTGATGGTAGTGCATGTGAGGGAAAGGGGGAGACAAGCAGAACTTGAAGGTTTTGGGGTTTTGCTGTTGTTGTTGTTTAGCCAGAGCAACCAGAAAAACAGAGTCATGGGTAGGGAAAATTGTGGGATCAGCAGATTTGGGGATGAAAGTCAGGGGTTTGGTTTTGGGCAGGTAAAGCCCAAGATGCCCAGCAGAACCCCAAGTGCAGAGTCCAGAGGTGCAGGCTGGGGTTAAAAATGTGATCTATCGGGCCCTGGCTGGTGTGGCTCAGTCGATTGAGTGCAGTCTGCGAACCAAAGGGTCGCCAGTTCGATTCCCAGTCAGGGTACATACCTGGGTTGCAGACCAGATCCCCAGTGGGGGCCACTTGAGAGGCAACCACACATTGATGTTTCTCTCCCTGTCTTTCTCCCTCCCTTCCCTTCTGTCTAAAAATAAATAAATAAAATCTTTTTAAGAAAATGTGATCTATCAGCACTACACATTCTAATTCATGAGTACTCAGGTGGCATCAGAGCCATGGGCCCAGCTGAGGTAACCCAGAGAAGGGGTGTGGACGAAGGGCTGAGCCCCTGGACAGTGATATTTAGAGCTTGGGGAGAGGCACAAGAGCCCAGCCAGGAAGCTGGGATGGGAGAACCAGGAGAGGGGAGAATTGAAGCCGGTGAAGACAGCGTTCCAAGGAGGAAGGCACAAGAAATGTCTCAGATGGTGCCAATAGGTCACGTAACACGAGGACTGAGAGCTGACCATTGCACCTGGCAACCCAGAAGTCACCGTCAACCCAGACAGGAGCCATTTGGGTGTATGTGTGCCTGTCTGAGGCTGCCAGCTCCTGAGTCACCGGCATACCCAGCAATAACCCATTAAACATAATTCACCCTCTCCTTCCAAAAAGTCACAGCCAGCCTTCCCCATAAACAGCTCTTTGGAAAAATCCATCAGGAGCCTGAGAGCCCATTTCAGGACCTAAAATTCAGTGCAGTGGGGACAGAGGTTGCATCCCAGCTCTGTCTCTTAACTAGCTGGGGAACCTAGGGCAAGTGCTTCCACATCTCCGGGCCTCAGTCTCCTCATCTGTAAAATGGAGATGATGCTATTTACCTCATAAGTCACTGGAAAGGTAAAATGAGAAAAAGAATAAAGCATTTAGCAGAGTGCCTTCTTAAATAATGGGTACTACTGTTGAGTGGGTGTGGTACACCCTAAAAATACTAACAAGGACACATGTCAGAAATGGGTTCAACTCCGTTCCCCTGGCAAAAATACTCCACGGTCCAGACAGCCCTTTTGGTTGCGACGTTAATAATTACTCTCCACTCCTGCTCCGTGGCGCCACCGAGAGCCAGCAGTTCCTGCTCCCCAGCGGCTCTGTTCTCAGTAAATAAGTTTCAGAGAATGAATGAGCCTGAGACTAATTGAGCCTTGTCCTAAAAGATTAACCACATTTTTGCACACATAGCACAAAATGGGCCAGCTCCCACGGTGTGCACAAAGGTTCTGCCTGGCCTCAGCCCAGCCAGGAATCTGGTGGGGGGCGGGGGGAAGCCCAGGCCCTGCGTTCTCAGGAAAGGTGCGTTCTAAGGCATGGACTGCCCTCCCATGATGCGGCCCAAGCCCCTGTTTACCCTCAACCGTGGCTCCAAAACTCAGCGTGGCTGATACTTACTCCAACCTAATAGAGGCCTCCGAGGAAGTTTTGTCAAAGAGCCACCGGAAGAAAAAGTCCAGACTGGAAGACAAATGAATCCCGTAAGAATTTATTTCCAACACTCCATGTGCTCACTACACACAGTTTCTCTTTTTTCTGCTCTAAAAACAGGTCGAATCTCAAGATCTACATTTATCCTTTAAAATGCCATTCACCACAATGTAACATACCAGGGCCTATTTTAATAGAAACTTCCTTTCTGGAGATAAACAAAGCCAGGATCAGATCCTCCCGCTAAGTGGAAGGTCGTGATAAAATTGGTTCTCGAGCTTTTTAAAGAGAGTGTGTTTGTAAAGGAAGAGAGATGGTGTCTCCAGGAGAACCAACGGGCTCGCCCAACTGCCCTCCCACCCGAGTAGGTGAGACAGGCTTAAAGGTGAGCAGGGATTTGCATCCACTGCAAAACCATTTCCGTTCTCCTGGGGACATGCTCTCCAGATGTGCCCCTGCTTCTGAATCGAGAGCAGGAGGTGGTGACGTACCTGGTAAGGCCGAGGGAGGGCAGAATCAGCACCATGAAGATCAGGAATATGTAGACCTTGGTCATCATGATCCGGTTTTCCCCGGACCTGCAGGAAGTCAGAGGTGAGTGCTCCCAGGCCCCGGGGTCCCGCTGCCCTAGGGCATGGGCGTCTGGGCGTGGGCACTCACTTGGTCCAATGAGACTCCAGCAGCGTTGAGTAGTAGACGATGGATGGGAGCAGGGCCGAGAAGGACCACAGGAGGAGGGTCGGGAAGAACTGGCTGATGACCGGGTCCTAGAAGACAAGGTCCACAGGAGAGAGCTGGGGACTTGGAGACCATGGCCGACTGGCATGGCGGCTCAGTGAACTCCTCGAGCTGGAGTTTGGTCATCCTTGACCCAGAACTAGCCTGGTCCATACTGTTGGCTGAACAGACAATAATAGCACCTCACATTTGTATGGTAGAGCTCTTTGGAGGGAGGCAGCAATTTCACATGTAATTGAAATCCCCTGTCTTACTCACCAGATAGATAGCCTTCTCTGTTCCCTGTAGAAAACCAAAGATCATGCCAAGGGAAGATGGAACGCTGAAGGCCAGGCTCCCTCCCCAGCTGGCCTGCCTGCTCGGCTCCCAATGGTCCAGTTGGGACTTACCAGGACTTCCTGTTCATTCCCAAACCTGTCTACACCCATTGTACTCGTCATCGTCATGACATGACTTGATGAACTTACTACTTTCCCTAATTAAATGAGCACAAAACGGAGAGAAAAATTCTTCGAAAATTAAGTCAGATACTTTGGAAAGACTTGATAAAGTCCAATTTCTTTAAAATGCTGTTTGCATTAGATGAGGATAAATTAACTGTAAAAGGCCAAGGGGGGTGAAATCTGGGAGGGTTCTATCCTTAGAATGACTTTGTAAGTGTCCGTAAATCCTTGCTTTTCTGTAAGAAACCAAAACTGGAATCACAAACAACAAAATAAGGGTACAAGGCTCAGAATTCGCCAGCCAGGGAACGGCAGACCAAGGACCGGCGACCTCAGGCCTCCAGCCCAGCGCGCTTCCCCAAACTGTGAGTAACCAAATGCCAAGTGGGACGGAGAAAAAATATATATTTAGGGTGATATTTCACCAAAGCCAACATCTTTTATTTATTTATTTTTTTTTAAGATCTTATTTATTTATTTTCAGAGAGAGGAGAAGGGAGGGAGAAAGAGCAATGTATGGTTGCCTCTCACATGGCCCTCACTGGGGACCTGGCCTGCAACCCAGGCATGTGCCCCGACTGGGAATCGAACCGGGACCCTCTGGTTCCCAGCCCGCACTCAATCCACTGAGCTACACCAGCTGGGCCAAAGCCAACATCTTTTAAAGTAGATGCGATTTAGGGAGTGTTTAGCTGTTGTCACATCAAGTCATCTAAAATTTATAAAAACCATGCATAGCCTACCTAGAATCAATGACTTTATAACAAGATTATTAGAAACTGGAATGTAAAAGAAACAATGAATTCTTGGTTCTGCCGCTCCAATCCAAGACGCTCTTCTCATTCTTTCCCGCCCACTCCCCGTGGCACCCATCGCACGCCCGCACTGCTGGCTGCACCCGCCGCTCAGACAGTTCACACTCCGCTTTTATCACGAGCCCCCTGTGTCTGCCACAAATCTCTCCAGTCTTTCGTGGGCGCTGGACACACTGTCAGACCCAATGCACTTCATCCAGCTCACATGAGGCCTGCTGATGGGTATTTAGGTTAATTCCACATATACTTTATATTTGCTATGTATATATATAAATGTATTAAATATAATTATATATTTATCATGCATGCTTTATATACATTGAATACATATGTGTGTGCATATATATACATATATATATGTACATATATAATGTCTAAATTACTAGAAGACATTGTATGAAACGTGGCCATGTCTGCTTAGGGCTTCAAAGCAAAGACACGATCTATGTGTCAATTATACCTCAATTAAAATACTTATTTATTTTGTTTGAAGAACAGCACAGACATGAGCTGAGTGACATGACGTCCCTTGGCCCTCGTCCCTCCCCCACCCACTGTGCCCTATTACACCAGCCCCCCTGGGACAGGCCTTGCAGGATGGTCACTCACATTCAGTGCGTGGATGGGTTTGGTGACGTTGAACTTGTCCATGGTGGAGAGGATGATGGAGGGTGTGGTCAGAAAAAACAGCACCACGAAGAGCGAAAAGTTGATGCCCAGCCACTGGGTCCACCAGCGAAGGCCCTGGATAGAGAGGTTCTTCCTACAGAGGAGAGGGCACGGGCTCGAGGCTGCTCTCCCAGGACCCAGCCACCAGCCACGGCAAGAGACCCCCTGGCATAGTGGGGGTCAGAAGGTCCCAGTGAGACAAGCCAAGAGACCAGGCCGTGGGCTCTGGCTTAGGGCTCATTTCGACCTAGGAGTACAGACAAGTTCTCTGCACTGACCTTCAGCTACAGCAAGGTCACATTTCAGGGCCCTATGAGCTCAGAGAGAAAACAAGTTTTTCACTGCTGTTGAACTGACAATATTTTAGATCTATAGGAAGAGGTAATAGTATTAAAATTATGTTCAACTTTTCTTTTTCACTCTTTTAATGCATCCCCCAGGCTAACGAGGCAGGTGACACTAGACCTCAGGCTGCACTGTCATCCCCTGGCCATGAGATGCACGTGGCTACTGAGCATTGCAATGTGGCCCTTCCAGGCTGGGGGCTCACCAGCAGATGTCCTCGGGGTAAGTGGCGAAGGCGACTGTCCACTTGGAGATGCAGAGCTCTCGGCTGTAGGAGGACGGCTGCGGCTCCCCTCTGCACCCAAGGCCCTGGCACTTGCAGGCGTTGAAGTCCTTTAGGATGCTGCAGGAAAAGCAGAGGTGGCTGGGATTCAAACCCTCAGGTGCGTATGCACACGGGACCAAGGGAGCCTGGGAGCCCCCCCAGTGCCTGACCTTTGCTTTATTATTATTAATTACAATCAATGCTATGAAACAGATGACCTGCTTGGCATACTAGGGGGAGGATTTTGTTTAATCCTCAGAACAACCCTGCAAGCCAAGCACTGTCATTCCCATTTCACAGATGAGGGCACTGAGGCGGGCTCTGCACCCCATCCATCTGGCTCCGGCTGCCATGCTGTCTGCGCTGCCCCGTACGCTGCCCCCTACCCTGTGCCAGGGGCTTCACCCTTCAATTCGCTCAATTACCCCCAGGCCCCAGAGTTGTCAGCAGACCACGTTACATGAGGTGTGCTCGCATTCTGATCCAGGAGTTCCCTCCCCAGGAACCCCCTCCACCCTTGCCAGCTGCATGGGTCCTCATCTGTCCGTCTCTACCTCCCACAAAGTACCCACCAGCTCCCCTGCTGCTGTCTCAGAATGTTCTTCCTCTTTCCGCTGGCCTCCTCCTGGACCCAGCCTCACTTCAGGGTCTGCATGGTACACCCAGGAGACGCTGCCCTGGGTCCCGGATGCCCAAGGTGGGGTAGGCTTTTGCTTGGCCACCTCCTTCCCATATCCCTCTCCTGGCCCCAACCCCTGCTACTCCCAAGGACCGATGACACCTGGCATGACTGCGCTTTGTGAGCCAGACCCCAGGCAAAGGTGCAACCCCCTTCCCAGGGCCAGGCTCCCCACAGCAGTGAGCGGCCTGCAGGGCACAGGGGTCTGCCCGGAGGGGCCTGGGACACTCACTAGGTGGCCATGGACTTCTCCTGGAAGGTGACGAAGGCCATCCCCAGGGGCTGGTACTGGACCCTGCACTCCTCCTCCGAGACCCTCTCCGTCAGCCTATCCCTCATGCACGTGTAGTAGGAGATGGCGTCCTCCTACCAGAGAGCACAGCCCTGTGATGACAGGGCCCTGTCCCGGGCAGGGGGACCCCAGCGCCCCCGGGCCGGCCCGGGTGCGGGCCTCACCCACTCACAGCCCTGCACTTCGCAGCAGCAGAACTGGCCGCAGGGCTTGGGGTTGATGAGCGTCCGCTGGCCCGTCTTCACCTGCAGGTTTGTGTAGTAGGTCAGGCTCTTCTCAGCCTTTTTTCTGCGTTTGGGGAGGAAGGGCACAACCCTCAGACTCTCAGTGCTGCGGCATGAACCCCACATCCTCCATTCAGCCGTCTGTCACCGCCAGAACTGGGATAAGAAAAGGGCAGAGCCCCCTTCCTCCCTTCCCAGCAGGGGAATCCGAAGCGGTCAAGGAAGGAGGGTGGGCATCTCCGAGGGGAAGGGTCAGACAGGTGCAGACCAGCTGAACCCGTGCATGCCCGCCCACGTGCCACCCGCCCTTACCTCTCCTTGCACAGGTACATCAGCTTGGCCACGTTGTAGCACAGCTGGACCTCCACCACCTCGCACGTGGGATACGCATCCCTGTGTCCAGGGCGAGCCAAAGGTAGAAGACAGCATTGGAAAAGAGAACCCCCACGCAGCTGAGACCCCCCACCTCCAAGGTTAGCAGAATGATTGCGCTGCACATTCCTGTGTTGGCAGAGACCTTTTCTCTTTCTGCTTTAGCGCCGGCGGGGCCGGCACAAAGCGGCCGGTCAGTGCTCATAAGGCAGGATCGCGGATCTCACCCAGGAGCCCAAGTGGAAGACGTAAGGCACTCGCCCAAGGCACCTGCCCCGTGGGACTGTGTGGTCCCACCTGGAGGGATTCCTTCTCCGTCCAGCCCTGGGCCTGCTCACCGGAAGTGGTTCTCCACGGTCTCCTTCGTGGCAAGTCTGGGGAGTCCTGTGATAAACAGGGTCCGCCTCACCTGCCAAGAATCATACCAGAGAAGAAAGTCACCAGGACGAGGCAGTCTCAGGTGTTCAGGGTCCCCTTCCGCGGCCCGGCAGAGCCCTGTGGCATGACGTACACCATGCCTTCCTCCCAGCTGCACCAAGAACATTTCCAAAGCGCTTCTACAAGCCTCCTTTGCATGACTGGGGACTGAGAAAGCACCCAGAGAGGGGACGTGACTCAAACAGGGTCGCACAGCAGGTCAGGGGAGGACCCAGGCCTGGAACCCAGTAGCAGAAACTGCCTCCTCAGTCTGGCTGTGGGTGGCAACAAGGGAGGGGCTGCCCTCCATCTCCGAACCTCTCGGAAGCCACTTAGAACCAGTAAGACAAGCCCAGATCCCACACGTCTAAGGGCTAGTTGGCAGAATGAGGGCCAACTATCTAAATCCTCAAACAACCTATCAGAAAAACCTTTTAAAAAGATAATGCCAAGTTTGGGTGCAACTAGGCAAGCCAGGTTCCACAGGGGACCCCCTGAAGCTCCCTGCTGTCCCATTCCTGGGGAATAAGCTGGGGGGCATTCCTCTCTGGCCCCCACCTGGGACCCTCCCCAGCACCTGCCCCACCCCAGCCTCACTCACCAGGTTCTCCTCTTTGTACTTGATGGACTGGGTGTGGTGCCGCATGAAGCCCACGGTGAGGAAGAGGTAAATGACAGCGAAGACAGTGTGCAGCCAGAGCAGGTTGTTGCTGGGGGGTGGGGAGTGGGGGGGACACCACCTGCCATCAGGGATGGCTCCCAGGCAGGGGGCTGGGATGCAAGGGCTGGGACCTGGCTACCCTTATGGCACTGATGGCACTGAGCTGAGGGCAAACGGCTTCATCACAGAGGCCGTGTGGCCAGTGCCCTCTTGAAGAGCCTTGCCCTGACAAAGGCACTCGGGAACCTGGGCCCTCCTGGTTTCCCAGAACTCCCCCAAACGGCGGCTGCTTAGGGTGTGTCTGTGCCTGGAGCCCAGCCACGCACTTGCTGCAAAGGGGCTTTCAGACAGCAGCCCGCCCCCTTCAGGCCACCTCTGGCCCACCCAGGGGCTCCGGAACCTGCCTTCTCCTCAGCCTCGCCCATCAGCACCCTCGCACCCGTGTCCCCCCTACTCACTCAGTCGGTAGATTTGCTATCGTCGTCCTCCCAAAACTGAAAGGATCTTTGTCTGCAGAGAAGCACAGACGCTTAGTTCCAGGAACACAGTGGGGAACAGGAGCAGGGCAACACCAGCCTCCCTGGACCAGGAGGAACACAGACGGCGGACTGGCCAGCGGGCAGCCGCCAGTGTTTTAGAGCTGCACCCTCCAAGGCCTCTGCTGTACCCCAAAACTCTCCCTGACAACTCCTCAACCCGTCACGGGGATAAAGTCAAAATGTGAATTTGTCTTGCTTTGAGATTTTTGTGGCATTTCTTGAGAAACCTGGAAAGATCCTAAGCTGTTCCCAAAACCCAGGTTGGCAATCACTGGGTGTAAGAAGTGGCACCACGGCGGCATTTGGGAAGGCAGAGTCCTCTGGTTGCTTGGAAATGCTAATTCTTGGCCCTGATTTTGGCCTTGAGCACCAGAAACGTCTTCTGGATCCACTGATAGTGGACTCCTGATATGGGTGGCGGCAGGAAAATATAAAACACTCTTAGAAGCCCGTGATTCTATAAATCTGGGGCTTTTTTCCCCTCCTACTTAGAGCCGCAAATTGATATTAGGGGCCCCAGGGGTAGGGTGGGTTTTTCTTTGGGTTTTTAATCAGATGGAGAAGTCCAGAAAGTCACCCTGAAACCCTCTCACGTCTGAGAGTGAGACCCACCACACCGGGCCCCCTCCCCGAGGCCGGTGCTCTGCCAGGGCCCCATGCCATGAGGACGGCAAGAACAGCTCACCGAGCAAGTCGCCGGAGAGGTTGACGGGCAGGATGACGCACAGGGACAAGAAGCTGACCACCACCAGCAGGAAGATGATGTGTCTCTGGAAGGACAGATAGTGGATGGCGTCCTCCCCACACCACTCCAGGATCTGGTCGTCGCTGGACAAGACACACGCAGGGAACCCGAGTGAGCAGTGGTCACAGGCCGGGCCCTCAGGGCCTGGCGCGGCCGCCCCACCAGGCGGGTTCTGATTTTATCTCTTTCTGACGTGTGAGTGCACAGAGGCACGGAAAAGTTTTACAGTCGCGTAGCTTCTAATGGAGGGGCCGTGACGAGAACCTCAGAGCCTGACCCCCGGCCCCACACCCCAATCCTGGGCTGAGGAGCCCACGGCCACTCCATCTGCGGCTGTGGAAACATTGGTGCCCTCGTCTGCAGGGGTTGAGAGATGCAGATACGATGATCCCGTGCCCTTTCCTCTTCCTAGGAACAAAGCCACGGGCAGGAGGGCTGCTGGAACCCCGTCTGTCAGCCCTCAGCCAAGCCGGGAGAGAGGCGGAGACACAGAGGCTCAGCTCTTCCTGCCGCCCCAGCTCCTCCTGGTGTCCCTGCCGTGACCCCAGAGACCGGAGGGGACCTGCTCCGCCCTTCCCCACCCTCAGTGCTGCCTTTTGGAGGTTCTGGGTCATTTGGGGACTCAGGAAATTCGGGGTTCTGACAGCCAGACATCCATGGAAGGGGTCTCCTGAGGGTCTTGCTTCCAGACGGCTGGAAAGCGCCCGCCCTGGGAAGAGCTCAGGGAGGCACAGAAAGGCAGATCTGACACGGGTGGAGCGTGGGTGGGGCAGTCAGACAGGCCACAGTGGAATCCAGCTCGGCCACCTCCGGGAGCAGGTCACGGGACTCACCCACAGCAGGGAAGGGACTACCTGCCAGCTACCCGGTCACTCAGCTGGGATGCTGTGCTGGCACCCAGCACACACTCAGGAGTGTGCCTGCTAAGTTACTTCTTCTCACTATTTACTGCAGGACAAGCTTTGCAATTAACTATGCTGTTTTCCCTTCGAAATAAACTACCGACATGCACATATTTTGCCACCATCCATGCTCACTACACGGATGTTGGTGAAGATTAAAACTGACAGATGAGCAATGTCCAGTACTGTTTTTCCTGAGACACCTTCTGGCTTCCCTATCTTGTTGGGGAAAGGCAATTCGGAAGGAAACTGGGAGGCCCCTTTCAATGTCGTTGCCACATTGGCTGTGAGCAGCTGTTAAAATTTAATTGCAGCTTTAGAAAAGCCAAAGGGCAGTCCCTTCTGGGGCTGGAATGGAAGAGAAAAACACGGGGAGTAGAAACGCAAACCATGTCTGATACAGCATTAAAACGATGAAGTGGAATACACAGCTGCACCCACGTGACAGCCCACTCCATGAGAAATGAGTGTCCCCACGGAGAGGACAGTTGGGGACACAGAACAATGAACACAGGGGCATGGAGAGGGGAGCGACTTCAGTGCCAGTCTGTGGAGGCTTTGTTAGTTACCATGAACACGATGAGTCCAAGGTTCCGGTTCTGCCCCATGGGGTCCAGGCTGCGTGGGAGTGGGGTCCACAGCCCAGAGAGGGGGCGGTGGCCTGAGCCCCAACCAGCAGTGGCAATGGAGAGTGGCCGACCCAAGGGAGGGTCACGGGTGACTTAAAATTTCTTCCTATTGATTCTCATCTGCACGTGCTGGAGTTTTTGCACAATGCATGAATTACTTACAGC
>PVJI01030801.1:0-13767 GCA_004026765.1 Micronycteris hirsuta
GGGGGAGATGAGGTGATGAAACGAGAACACAGGCCTTGGAACCAGGCAGAGTCAGGCTGCAGCCCCAGCCCCACCAAGACTCATCACTTCACTTCTCTGAGCTGCGTTTTCTCGTGTATAAAATGGAGAAAACAACGTCTGCTTCACGGGGTCGTAGCTGTGGGGATTAAAGAAAAATTTTGAACTGGCCCCAAAGATTAGCACAGAGTAGGTCTTCCGACACTCTGAAACCCCCTTCCCCCCAACAATAACCCCTCCCCCTTACACTGACGTCGCGCTGGACCGTTTCAGCAGCTGGTCCTTACCGGGACCTGTAACCTGACCCCAGGAGCGAGCAGAGGGGACTGGTGGCGTCCTGGAGGCCAAGGCATGGCATCCACTCCAGTTGCCATCTAACATGGGCTTTGGGCGGGGGACCCTCCTCCAAGCTAGCTGGCCATAGCCCACGGAGCCTTTGGAGGAGCCCTAAAGTAGCCATTTGGCGGAGCATGGAGACCCCTAGTGGCCCCATGGAGGACTGCACCTTCCCTAGTGAAACCTCATACCTGGAAAGGGGCTGCTCTAGGGCTATGGGACGCCCCCTCCCTGGCTCAGCCAACATTTCTTGAGCCACTGCTCAGTGCCAGGGCTTGTGCGAGGTGCTGGGGAAGCGGTGGCGGGGGGTGGGGGGGTTAACGCTCACCCCAGAGAAGCACACTGCCAGGAGAGTTGCAGAGGCTGGGTTATCCCACCCCTATCCACATACACCCCCAAAGAAGAGCACTTGGGGATCAGAGGACTTAGGGAAAGACACCCCCTCTCCTGGGTCTCTCTGCATCTGCCTCGTGGAAACAACGCCCCAAAGAGCCCCTGGAATGAGCAAGAGTTTTAAAGTAATTACGATTATTAAAGGTATAAAAGGATGGATACTTTGGGGTGGGGTCACATCCCCTTGCTCCTCTCCAAGTGCACTGGAAACTGGTAGACACTTGCTTAAAACAAGTGCTTGTGATGTGCCAGGTACTGGGAGAAGCCCTTTGCACAGGGCGCCTCACCTGATCTCTGAGGGACAGGTACTGCTGCAGAAGCCAGTGCTCAAGGGGGTTCAGGTGAATAGGTGGGGTCGGGCGTAACCCCAGGCCCGCCTGCCTCAGAGTCCTCCCTCCTGTGCATGAGGCAATGTGTCTTCCTCGTGGGAAAGCCAGCAACTCACCTAGTGGACTGACTCACCCCTCTGGGCTTCAGAGCCCTTCCCAGTCAGTCCTCACATTTTGCTTTGTTTTGTTTGTTTGCTGGTATTTTTGAAGACCATGTTCCCAGCCTGGCTGCACTGGGTTCACTGGGTTCACTTGGGCACATCCTGGGCAGGGGGATCTAGAAAGTGTCCAGGAAAGTCCAGTGTGCACCGAGGGCTGGGGAGGACCTTTTGGGCCATGGGCTAGAGATTAAACTGTTCTGCTAGGTAGTATGCCTCCCTCCCCCTGTGCCCAGGCTTCTCAATTATCTTTTATTATTTACTTGTTAGATAAAAATTCTTCCCTTTAAAATGTACAGTTCAGTGGGTTCTAGTGTATTCACACGTTTGTGTGGCCACCCCCACTACCATATTGCACAACATTTGAATCATCCCCAAAAGAACACTTGCACCGCCCTGGCTGGTGTGGCTCAGTGGGTTGAGGGCGGGCTGGGAACCAAGCGGTCCCGGTTCGATTCCCAGTCAGGGCACATGCCTGGGTTGCGGGCCAGGTCCCCGTGAGAGCCATGTGAGAGGCAACCATACATTGCTGTTTCTCTCCCTCTCTTTCTCCCTCCCTTCCCCTCTCTCTAAAAATAAATAAAAATAAAATCTTTAAAAAAAAATTTACCATATTTCTTAAGGTTCGTCCATGTTGTAACATGTACCAGTATTTCATTCCTTTTTATTGCTGAATACTATTTCATGGTACAGATGTACCACATTTTTTAAATCTATTCAATAGTTGGCAGATGGTTCTAAGGCTCTTACATTATTTGGCCAAGAGAAGCGACGCGATTTGCCCAGGTGACAGGCCAGCCGCTGCCTGCCAAGCCTGTGTGAAGGGAAACCTAGAGAAGGGAAGTGGGAGTCCCTCCTGAGGAGCTCCGAGGGGACAGGGTGGGCCGACCCTGTCTCGCCACCTCCTTCAGTGAAGACAACGAGTGACCAGGCGCAGCTGCATCCACAGAGCGGCAGCCTCAGGGCATAGCTGACCGGTGACCAACAGAAATAACCCGAGTGTCTATCGATAAAGAATTTGTGCAATAAACCACGCCGTGTCCACCCAAGGGACTAGCATGCAGTTGACAAAGGCACGGTAACTACTAGGTTCCATTACAGTGCCGGGCCCTGTTCATGTGTCCACATGGCGGACCCTCTGAGCCCTTATGGCAGCCCTGGGAGGTGGGTGCCCTTGGGGTCGCTGTTTTAAACGAGAGGAGAGAAGCCGAGAGCAGTTAAGTGACTTGCCCAACGGTGCAGCGAGAAAGCGGTGGGGCTGAAGTTTGAACCAGGGTTCCGTTGCTTCGTATCTCCGCTCCATCACCCTGTGAGGGTAGAAAAAGCACCGACATGAGAAATTGTTCACAAAATATTGGCTCAGGGAATGCATCAGATTATGGAACAGGAGGGAGACCAAAAATCACAAAAATAGGCCAGATGAAAGGGGAGATCTCTGCACAGTTGCATGGACAGTAATTTCTACATTCTGCCCCGGCTGGTGTGGCTCAGCAGATTGAACGCCGGCCTGCAAACCGAAAGGTCATGGGTTCGATTCCCAGTCATGGCACATGCCTGGGTCCCCCGGTCCCAGTAGGGGGCATGTGAGAGGCAATGAACACAGTGGATGTGTCCATTGAGCATCGATGTTTCTCTCCCTCTCTTTCGCCCTCCCTTCCCCTCTCGCTAAAAATAAATAAATAAAATCTTTTAATTAAAAAAAGAGTAATTTCTACATTCTGCCTTGTGGTCATGGTTCCCCCATTTTTCACGAGGAGCACGGTTTTTGTTTTGTTTTCAGGAGGGAGTTCAGCACAGCGTCTTCCCCGTGGGCAGTTTTGTGATACTCACCAAACTTACAAAAGCATTTGCCGTTTGACTCTATACTTGGTCCTGAGTCCATGTTCTGCCCCTTGGTCTGAGTCGTGTGTGGACACTGTGTGAGATCCGGCATTGTAGCACTGCTTACTATACATGGCAAGAGATTGGGAACAACTTACGCATGCATTTTATAGGGGACTGGTTAAATAAACTTTTGGAAGGAATACGCTACAGCTGTAAAACATAATAAGAAAACACTCTACACCGCTAGGGAAAGAGCACTGAGATATTTTTAATGACAAGACCAAGATTCAGAAGAGTGTATTAACGTAGTTACCTCTGTATACGAAAGAGAGGGAGGGAGAAAATAGATTTGTGTCTGCCTGTACTTCTTCCTAACGGCGATGGAAGGCAGGGTGACAAAATATGGAACGGCCAGCACAGAGCAGATGACAACTGGCCCTCTGACCCCAGCACAAGGGAGACCCCGCACACTAACGAAGTGGCCTCCTGTAGAGATGGAGAAATGGGGTGACCAGGAGAGGGATGGGGAATGAGACTGGCTTCTCAGCCTTTGCCTTTTTATACTGTTTTAGTTTTTGAACCATGGGACTGCATTTTCTGGTTTAAAAAAGTAAATAACGTTCGAAGCACCACACACAAAATAGTTGCTTCCCTACTTGCTCCTCCCTCCCCAGGGCCCAGGGAAGGTTTGGAAGGGGTGGGGGGCTTGGTGGGCTGTGGCGAGCACTGGGTGTCGAGGCAACCCCTGGAGGCTGCGCCCATCAGCCCCTGTCTGTCCGTTTGTCCGGTGCTCCAGCTCAGGGGTGAAGCCTTGGACCGCCTCTGGGGCCCCACCCCCACACAGGGTGTGTCGAAGAGGATGTAAGGGGCAGGGCTGTCGCTCCCCTTCTCAAAGACCCTTCACGCTTCCTGTTTGTCAAAGACCCCAGGGACTCCTCGGCTTGGCACAGTGCCTGGCACATAGTAGGCTCTTTAGTAAGCTTCTTTTAAAAAAAAAAATTAATTTCCACCCCCTCGCCGGCCGGATTATTTCACCCTTGGGATGGTAAGCCTCTTACCCACACAGATCTACAGACCCGCCCTGGTGGCTTAAGCGGTGGCTTTGCTGGTTCGAGGACCCTATCACCTTCGTCAGATAATCAGATTGTTCCTTCCTTTGCCTCTGGAGGAGACCGGGGCATCACAGAGGGAAAGGAACACATAGAACATCCGCCCCCTTGGGCAGACAGGTATCAGGTCCCTGGCTTAGGCTCTGCAAGGCAGCATGCCCTTGGACGTCCTCTCCTAGGGCAGCCCGTTCTCATGGCCCTGCCTCCTCTCAGGGGTGACTTGTCATAGCTAAGGTTTGCGGAGCACTCCACACGAAGCCTCTCCCTTGGTCCTCCCTAGAGCCCAGTACAGGAAGTGCTGTTATTATTTGATGCCTGCAGGTGCAAGGGACACAAAACAGACTTAGAGTCGTTGAAGCAGGAGGAGATTGTATGGACTTGTACAACTGAAGGTTAGTGGGCTTCAGGTATGGTGAGATCAAGGCTCTGGCTGTGTCTCTGCCATCCTCTGTATCCCCTTGGTCCTCAGGGTGTCCTCCTTTGTGGCTGTGAGATGGCCAGCAGGAGCAGTCCAGACAGTATGTTTCCTCATTCATGTCCGGCAGAGACTAAGTTTCCATGGCTCTCTCTCAATAATAAGAAAGTTCTTCCCCAAAAGCTGCCAGTAAGCCTCACCTCATATCTCCTTAGCATAAATTGGCTTAGGCCAGCCTACCCCATCATCCAGTGGTTCTTGGCCCTGGGACTGCTCATCAGCATCACACCGGCAGTGGCTGAAAAAAAGTGTGTGGCGCTCAGGCACTTCCCAAGTCCTAGTAAACCAGAAACTCGGTGGGTGGGGCCCTGGCATCAGCATTTCACAAAAACTTCCAGTTATTTCTAATGAATGACAAGGGTCTCAGGGTGAGGCCTTGGGCGTTATGTCCCAAAGAAGTCATCTGCCCAGGGACAGAGAGCCTGGCCAGACTGAATGAAGACCCTGCCAGCAAACCTCACACCGGTGGCCCGTTGCTGGACCCCGCGGCCCGGAGCGCACCAGCAATTAGCAATTTTAATAAATCCTGTAATTTTCTTGTGAATGGCCTAATTACACTGCTCGGCAATTTGTGTATGTGCTAAAAGCATTAATTTGTTAAATGTAAACATCTAAAATATGCCACAATTTTTGTAAGCTGTGTTAGCAAGTCTTGTTTTTTTTTTGTAAGCTGGGAGTTTCCCAAACTGGAAGTGGCCCAGGCCTCCCAGCTCCTGAGAGATTCCCAGCCCGAATTCTGGCCACAGGCTCAGTCCCCAGCCTGGGGACCCTTCCCTTCCATGGAAGTCGGAGTTTTTCATCCCAATTCTTCGTTGCCTTATGGTGACGTTACCCCTCTCCCGTGGCTCCATGGTCGGTAAAATATACTCACTCTCGGCTCCTGACTTTAAACTTGGTCATGTGACTTGCTTGACCAGTGGGTATCAGGAGAACAGAGGCTTGAAAGGGCTTCCGTGGCTGCCACAGCCACTGGAAGAGCACAGGTGGCTGCTGTCCTTTCGGTCGGGGTGGGGGGAGGGGGCCCAGGATGAGACCTGCACCTGAGCTCAGCCAGACCTCTGCCTGGAGAAGGGCCTCATTGCCAAGCCCAGCCACGTGCAGACCCGCCAGCGTGTGAACGCACAGTTGGCGATTTAAGCCACCAAGTTCCCAGTGCTTGTTACATGGCACGAACGCAGCGTGCGTTGCCTGCACTGCCTCACACCGCTTCTCAGTCTGTGCGGTGGACAGACACGCCAGCCCCAGGCTCTTTCAGTCCCAGAGAACGCTGGGGCCCCGCACAATGGTGAGGGGCCCTGAACAGAGAGCGTTCCCCTGCCGGGACCTAATGACAGCACTGGGTGTTCGTGAGGGCTATGGCCAGGCCTTGGTCTAAGCACAGGGACCACAAGGACAGGTTGTTTCGGAACCTGCTGGGTTTCAAAGTCAGCTCGACCTCTTACACGCTGTGTGACCTCCAACAGGCCATCTAACTTCTCTGGGCCTCAGGCACCTCACCTGTAAAATGAGAATAATAATAACTGCACCTGCCTCTGTCATGCAGGGGACGCACATCGATTTCTGTGGAATGCCTGTGGTAGTGCCTGGCATGCAGTAAACGCCGTAGGAGTGTGGGCTCGTATTGCTAAGCATTCTCCATGCATTTCATTTTTCAACGGAGCAAGCGCAGAGCCGTGTCACTGTGTTGTGGGTAAGGGAAGCGAGGTTAAGAGAGGTCAAACGGCTTGTCCAAGGTGACACAACGTGTGAGTCACTGAGCCAAGATATGGAAACAGCTGCCTGATCCCAAACCCTGTTTTTATCTCCATATCTCCCACATTAGTGCAGGCTTGGTGCACATCGGTCAGCAATGAATGTCGATGAAGGAGCACAGGCTTGGCCAGCTGGGAAGCAGGCTGACCAGCGACCGGAACTCCTTATCGAGTGCTCTCCACACTTCACCTGGCTTGTAATTGGGCTGGGGACTGGTAGGTGAGTGGGGACCCCCTCCAGGATGGTTTAGGTAGATGGGGTGCATCGGGAGCGGCCCTGGGTTGGGGACTGGGTCCTGCATGCCAGTCCTGGCTCTGCCACGTCCCACTGGGTGTCCCAAAGCCAGCTGCTTTCCAGGCGCTCCAAGACTCAGTTTACTTCCAACAAACTCTAAGCAGGTGTCTGTGAAGGAGAGCCAGGGCAGCCAAAGCCAGGGCCGCCTTCCGAGGCCCACAGCCTCCGCTCTGTCCTTTGCTACCTGCAAACAGACTCCCTCCTTCCCAGAGGGAAACCTGAGCCCTGCTGAGCTGGCACAGGCTGGGGACCTGACAACTGTGTCCTCCCGCCCCCCAACCCCCAGCCAAGACGCGCCCTAGGCTTGACCCACAGGCCGGGCCCAGGGGACTCTAGGGCCAGATACGCCCAGGTCTGTCCTGAGGGAGAAGGTCAGGCAGCGCCCCAGAGCCAGGCGGAGGGGAAAGAGAAAGGACCTAAGGACAGACCAGGGGTCATGTCCCAGCTCCAGTCACTTTGCCACACGAAGCCTCACTTTCCTTGAGACGGGAAGCACGGTTCCTGCATTCTGAGGCTGTGCAGCAGCTCCAAAGGGGGTCCTGGAGGGGCTCGTGCTCCAGAAGGCTGCTGTCTGGACCTCAGGCCCATGTCTGGACGCAGCTCAGGGCATCCTTCTAGCTTGAAAGACCCTCCAGCCTGGCCCTGGCAGAAATCGCTGCCCTCCCTCGGCGTCACTCACGAGATATTAGGTAGCGTCTGGTGTGAGGCATCGTGAAGTATCACCGCCGCCCACGATGCGTGCTCACCCAAAACAGCTAATAACTTGAGTTTCCTGGGAACACGGGAGACAAAGGAACGGATCTGAGGAGAGGGAAAACAAGGAGACAAGTTCTGAAGGTGGTGCATTTTGCAAGGCAGCCTATTCAGCCTTCACAAGTCACTGTCGTAAGAAAAGGCCCTGCCAGATCAAAACAGACCTCAGGGCATCCAAGCAGAGGGTCCTGACAACACCCTAGTTTGCACGAATCAGCGGAAAGGACATTTGAGGGACAGTGAGGAAATATAAATGTAGGCTATACACTAGACTTTAAAAAATATGTTGACATCCAGAGGTCAAGATTGTTAACTAAAAAAAAAAAAGCAGATTGCACAGAAACAAGAACGCCATGATCTTGTTTGGATTTTAAAAAATCCATATGCATAAAAAAGTGTTCTGGGAGGAGAGACAATAAGGTCTTTGTAGTGACCCCCCCCCCAGGGTAGGAATAGAGTGGTTGGATATTAGTTTTGTTTGTCTGTGTGCTCCAACTTTTTGCCATGAGATAATCGAAGGCTATTTTAAATTAGAGAAGTTCCCTGCGCGGTCCCTAGCGCTGCCAGTCTCCTCTGGACTCAGCCTCCTCTCCCAGCCTCTGCCCCATCTGGCACCCGCATTCAACGCGACCAGGGATGTGACATCTCTGGTCACAGCTTCCCCCACCCGCCGCCCCCCTGCTCCTTCCCTCCCATCTCGTCCCCATGTGGAGGAGTGTCCATGGAATTACAGGAACACGCCAGCTCTCCCTTGGTGCTCACTCCCTCCTCCTCCCCTGCAGAGGAGGGACTTACCTGATGGCAGGCTTGGGAAGGCGCTCTTGGGCTAGCCTGGCCCAGTCCCTTCTGCTCCTGCCTGGCAGCCGGGAGCCTCCCACATCCCCACTGGGGCCAGGGACTGGCTGATTTCAGTGCGTGAATGTCAGGTTCAAGGATGGGAGAGTAGGAAACCCATTTGGCAACTGATCTGAAGTGACAGCCACAGAGAACTATTTTGATCTCTCTCTGTCTGGCTGTTGTGTGTTTCTCCTCTCAGTTGGTTCCAAACTCGGATGGGGAAGAGGCGTGTTCTTTCCTGAATCCTCTAAAACCCAACGTCTTGCTCTTTCTCCCCCCGTGGCCAGTTTCCCGGTGGAAGACAATCTTCTAGAGGCATCTTCTAGAGCTGGAACTTCAGGACTGTGTTTCTGCTGAAAAGGAGAAAAACGGGAAGTGCTTGGGTCCAGCCAGAAGTGGAGCTGAGGGGGGCGGGGCGGGGGGGCGGGGGGGCGGGACTGGGCGTTCAGACAGTGGAAACAGCCAATGGGAGGGGAGCAGGGGTCCAAGTGAGCCTGTGCCCCGAGCACGCCTCCAGGGGGCGCTGCAGCGAGGCCCAGGCACCCCGACTTGAACCATGGCGATGTGGGGCCACAGGAGTGTTCCAAGTCGAGGTGGGGCACGGTCACCTTCTTCTACTGTGGACATCTCTTGGGGTCATTCTGCGAGGACAGGGGAGAGGAAAAGAGCCATTGGAGAGAACAAGCGACGGTGGCAGCCTCTACATTTGAGCGAGCCGAGAACTTCGTTTCAGAAACAAATCACTCCTTGTCGGCAGGAGCTCGGAAATGGGTTTCGCCAATAATGCCAAGGCGGGCCCGCGAGCGGTGGTTCTGAACTCCACCCCCTTCGCCAAGCTGAAATGAAATCCATAAATAATCCCATACGCGTTTTTAAAAAATCACTCTAATATCCTAACCATACTATGAAGGAGAACTACAAGGAAAGGAATCTATGATACAATAATAGAGGATGGACGTATATAGGCAAGCCCACCGCAGCAGGAGGTGGGGTGACGTGGCCTGACACTTGCTCCCAGGGGCGGGACCACCGGGGGAACACGACAGCCCCGGAGGCAGACGGATGCAGGTGGTCCCTATGGTGACGCAGACGCCGGCAGAGCAGAGTGGCTGCTGGTGATGTGAAATAGGCAACGTGTCTTGGCAAAATTCCAAGCAAAACAAAGGACAATATTCTCTTTTGGTGAACATAATGGTCACATTCCTGGAAAATTCTGTGTGTGTTAAAGGCGTGCAAAAATTACTTCGTGTTTACACGTAAACAGGTTACACACACACACACCATTGGACAAAGGAAAATGCCCTTGCAGACGCCCCCGACTCCTTCTGGGGCGCGGGCCTGGCCTCGCGGAGCATCACTGTCTTACAGCCTCCTGTGTAAGGACAGCAACGGAGGCCAAAAGGTAGATGCTCTGCAAACCCAACTTTTCATCTTCTCCTGGCGGCTGAGACAGGAGTGGGAGGCCGTGGAATTGCGGGGGAGAGTCCAAGCCCCCAGAAATGGTGTGAGGCCCAGGCCGGAGGCGACAGCGGGCTGGTGAGACGTCTCCTGTGATGGGGATGGACAAGAGATGCCAGGCATGATGACGACCACTGTGCAGTTGTAGACCGTTGCGAGGCAGGGCTATGGCCTCCTCCTCTGTCCCCAAACCTTCCATAACACCAGTTACACGCAGTTGCACCTGGCAAGGGATAAATCAGCACCACCGCTCATGCCCCCTACCTGCCAGCCCTGGGCGCTGTAACCACCTGAACTCACGTGACCTGCAACCAGTTCGAAGAGGAGGGGCCGCACTTGCCCTCATTTTATAATGAGAAAACCAAAGCTCAGAGAGAGAAAGAACCTTGCCCAAGGTCAGTCAGCTGGTCCGTCCATGGCAGAGCTGGGCTTTGAACCCTGGCAGTCCGGCTCACCCTCTCAGCCAGGGTCAGCATGGGGAAGCACTGTGGAGGGGAGCCGCAGAAGCAGGTGGGGACCCGGGCATGGGTGCAGAGGACTGGACTTGAGATCGCAGTACAGGATGAGCATCCACTGGAGATTCCCAGAGGCACCAAGAGGGTGCTGGACTTTCTCGGTACGAAGAAGGACTCAAGCCATTCCAACCTGACCTTTCAGGGAAGGGCGATGCCGGGCAGGTGGGAGACTTGAAGCATCCCACCCCCCCTCTTTGGGGAGCCCCCAGATTGGCCGTATTGGCTTAGATCCGGAACCCGTCTGAGCTCTTGTTTTCTGAACTCGTACGTTTCAACAGTGTAACCTTTTCCCACCCGTTTAATAGCTATATTCTTCATGTATTCACTGGCTTACAAGATCAACACAAAAGGCTGCTGTGAATTCCTTCAGTGGATTTGCACGTCATTAATCACAATGGCATCCACGCACGTGTGAGCAACACTGCCTAGTGGAAACCAAAGGCTACTGACCGACAGCTCGGGGTCAAGGGCATGGGCGGGGACTGGGAAAAGGCACAGAGGGGCAGCTGATGCACGTGCCATGCATACCTCCCCCTCCCGACCCAGCCCCAGGCCACCCCGCTGGGGAGACACAGGGACGCCACAGCAGTCCTGGTCCATGTCACCTGCTCCCTGTTGGTACGTCTGCTGAAGAAAGACTTTGACTTGGTGGTCCTAACGCCACACTGTTTTGGGTCCCTGCGCCTAATTCGTGTGTGTGTGTGTATGTGTGTGTGTGTGTGTGTGTTGGAGAGGTTCCCCATTCCACAGGCTGACGGCCCAGTCCCGCCACACTGCCCCCACTTCAGATGCCAATCGCAAGTCCAGGCTGTTGCCTGTGCTTCTGACCGACTGTCTATAAATAAGAGATTCCCACGACCCTTCCTTGGGTTTAATTAATTTTCTGGAATGGCTCAGAGAACTCAGGAAACAAGTTTACACTCTGGATTACTGGTTTATTACAAAGGATATTAGACGATATGAGTAAACACCAGATGAATAGACACTGATATCGAGGTGCCGAACAAAGGGGACTTTGTCCCTGTGGAGCTTGGGACCAGGCACGGTGGCATGTGGCAGTGCTCTGGTCCCCCAAAACACGGAAGCTCTCTGAACCCTGCCCCTTCAGACTTTTATGGAGGCTTCATTACATAGATGTGATTGATTAAATTGTTGGCCAATGGCGAGGGATTCCACCTCCAGTTCTTCTCCCTGGAAATCAGGGAGTGAGACTGCAAGTTCCAACCCTCTGTTCATGGTTGGTTCCCCTGGCAACCAGCCCCTATCTTTCGGTGCTTTCCAAAGGTCACCTCATTAGCATAAACCCAGTCCTGGTGGAAAGGGACTTGTTATAAATAACAGGACGTGTATTTCACCTTCATGGATCTGAAGCGATTTCAGGAACTGAGGACAAAAGGCCAAATATTTAACAAAAGAGGCTCCCATTGCTCTTAGGGCAAAGACAATTCCATCTGAATGACCAAAAATGTATTTCTTATGAATCACAACATTGCACACCCATTATGGAGTGACTCCCTGTCGGGGAACTTGAATCAGCCCCCCCAGGCAGTTCACTGACCTTCTGTCCAAGCCCACGCAGACGTGCCTGCAGATTGGGGGCCAGCCTAGAACAATTGGCTCTGACCAACGGGGCCACTGCAGCAGATGGGGATGGGAACCAGCTGGGGACACATTCCTCAAAAGGTGGCTGGAAAAGTGGCTAAAACTGAAAGGAACGACCATACCAAATGTTGCCAAGGATGTGGAGGAACTGGAGCTCGCATGCGTGGCGGATGGGAGTGTAAATTGGTAAAACCACTTTGTAAAACAGGAAGAACTGACCAAACCTAACATACACATACCCTAAGACCCAGAAAATCTGCTCCTAGGAATATACTCAACAGAAATGGGAGCATGGGTGCACATGCATGCTCCCCAAGAAAAGCACCCAAATGTACGCAGCAACAGATACCGCCATTTATAGAATGGATAAATACTACGTTGAACCTTAGGAAATGGTCTTTTTTTGGAGACAGAAAGGTTACAATTAGCAATTTCATGTGATGAATCCTAATAGGCTGTGGTGTACTCATGAGATGGAATGAAGTATGAAGCCATGAAAAAGAATGCTTCATGCAATATTATGGATAAATCTCACAGATAAAACAGTGAGTCAAAGAAGCCAGTCACCAAAATAAACTCACTCTATGACTCCATTTATTTGAGGTTCTAGAACAGGCAGCATTATCCATGATGGTCCAAGTCAGAATGGTGGTTCCTTCGGGCGGCACCGACTCGGGGGTGGGCCCCAAAGTTCTTCTGGGATGCTGGAATGTTCTAAATGTTGATCTGGATAATGGTAACCTGACTGATTAGTAAATTAATCAAGCTGTACGCACTTAGAATTAGGATGTAACTTTAACCTCAATAAAACGATTTTAAAGCTTCCTTAAAAATGGTCAATAAACACATGAAAAGATGTTCCACATCACTCATCATCAGGGAAATCCAAATCAAAACCACAATGAGATACATCTTCACACCCATTCAAATGACTATTTAAAAAGAACGTTGGCATGTGTGTGGAAAAATCGGAACCATCCTGCATTTCTGCTGGTAATGTGCAATGCACAGCCACTGTGGGAAGCAGCACGGAGATTCCTCGAAGAGTTAAACATGAAGTTACCCTGTGATCCAGCGACTCCGTGTCGGGTATTAAAAGCAGGACAACAGGCCCAGACTACATCACCAGACTAAAATTTCACTTCATCCCAGTTTTGGCTCTTCCGGACACGGAGTCGTCAACCAACCAATCAATCGGAAATCTCCTGATCGCACTAGTTAGCTCATCCGCCTCATACAACCCCCACCGTCCTCTAAGGGAAGCAACTTTGTAATAACCAGCCTGCTTCTTTGCTTAGCACTGTACAACTTCCTTGTGCTTGCTTCCTTCTGCTAGACACGTCTTTCCTTCTGTAAAGCTCCTCGGAGCTCCTCTCTCTCTGCTAGATTGTGTGCTGCCTGATACGAATCAATTTTTTTGCTTAAAACTCTTAAAATGTTTCATATACCTCAGTTTATCTTTTAACATGGGTATATACCCAAAATAATTGAAAGCAGGGGCTTGATCAGATATTTGTACACTCATATTTGCATTATTTTTTAACTATATTTTATTGATTATGCTGTTACAGTTGCCCCATTTCCCCCCTTCCCCCTTACCCCCCTTTCCCCTCCCTTTAGTTTTGTCCATAGGTCATACACATAAGTCCTTCTGCTCCTGTACTTCCTATACTATTCTTAACCTCCTCCTGTCTGTTGTCTACCTCCCATTTATGCTACTTGTTCTGTGCCCCATTCCCACCCTCTCCCCCTACCACTCCCCTGCTGATATTCCTCCATACCTCATATAACTCCCTTCAACATTTCATACAATAAAGGCTGGGTGGTGATGAACTTCTTGAACTTGACCTTATCTGCAAAGCACTTTCTCTGCCCTTCCATTCTAAATGAAATCTTTGCTGGATAGAGTATTCT
>PVJI01030802.1:0-13892 GCA_004026765.1 Micronycteris hirsuta
TCCACATAAAATTCTAAATAGCCTTTCCTGCATACAGAAGAAAATCTACTGTCTGTGTGTGGCCCTGTCTGTTCTTCTCAGCTCACCTCTCACTGCCATGCACTCTATCCTTGTAAACAAACCAGTTACCATGGTTTCAGAAACACACTAATTATCCCTTCAATAGGCTGTTTTCAACAGTTAAATACTTTTCTATTCTACTTCATTTGCCTGCTCTACTCATTCTTCTCTCAAGATTTGGCTAAAATTCTATTTCTTTTGAAAAACTTTTCTAAACCTTCTTCCCTTTTAAGAACAGTTAGCAATTCACTTACTCATATTACCACAGTAGTTTTTTTAGACTTTAAAGGTAAACTTTTACATTTTAACACGATATTTATTTCTGTTTTCCAGATAAGACTGAGGATTTCTGTCTTGTCACTGTACTTCCCAGTAATTTATACTGTTTCTAGATAGTAGATGCTCATTAAGTGGTGAATGAATTAATAAAAGTACAAATAATGGAGTGAATATAATTATTGGAAGCCTTTGGTGGTAGCACTTGATATAGAATTAATGAAACAAACTGATTATTTACAAAATGTCGCCACACTGACTTACCTTTCTTTTTCATAACCTGATTTTCTTCGTTCAAGGAACCTTATCTCATAATGCCTTTTTGCCCACCCTAGAACATTTTTCTCACTCTTGTTCATTAACTTCAATTATTATATTTTAAAAACAGTCTATCTATCCCTACCTTTTCAAAATACATTCTGGCATTACATAGAACAGTTTAAATGGCATTGCCTACTCATTGTTTATGAGCAAATTTCTCCTTTTCTTCAGGAAAAGCAAGGGTAAGTCTATGATTGACTAAAATATATTAAAGAATAAATGACCTAATTTAAATTTATGCCATGCCACTCAGAAATCTATGCATAGGCTATAACACATACCATTCGTTCATCAAATATTTACGATAAAGGCCATGTTATCTACTGAAAATTTAACATTTAGTAAGATGCTTTACATGCCTGTAAATGTACATGTTAGGTAGCTGATAGTAAAATATCTGAAGAAAAAAGTAAATTATTAAATAATCATTGAAGACCCATTGCTTTGAATTTTTGTAAAACATTTTTTAATCAAATCCAAATTAATTATTTAAAATTCCTAGAGTAGTGTCTAGAACTGAGAATATTGTGTCTTATTCTTATTTAGTAAATAAAACTCTCTGAAATAAATAGATATGTTAACAATAAGAATTCTGGTATCACACGATCAAACCACAATATGGATAAGTTTTTGACAAATTTAAAGACTAAAATAAGTTGTAATTTGTAATAGAACTATACATCATCAACTGTTTCTTTACATATTAACTGAAAAGATGATTATGAATTTAAAATACTACATTTATTTGATAATTATGGATCATTAATTCTAATAGTCCTCATACGATTTGATCTTTTATTTATTTGGCCTTTTACAGAGATCAAGAGGAAAATAATATAGATGTAAAACATGGCCGTACGCAAGGCAGCATAGACTTGTGGGCTCCAGGATAAAAATCTACAATAACAAAGAAACTTGGTAGCAAAATAATATACTTTAAAATCAGAAGACCTATCCCAGATCTAAAAATGAAAGTCAGACAATAAGCGAATGCATCAGTTTGCTCATCTATAATGGGGATAAAAACTCAGATATACTCAGATTGTCAATCATTTAATGACAAAATGTCTGCGTGATGGAAAAAATAATAAACATTACTTAAAGTACTTATTTTGTGTCCTATGACATTGCTTTATCTTGGGAACATAACAAACTATCCAGAAACTAAGGTCATGACCTCTAATATCTATTTTATAAATGTAAAAGAAAGTCAGTTATATTTTTAGTTCAGCCCAGCAGGTAAACACTGGGATTTCTTGTCAAGAAACCCGAATGCTGCTGAATTAATCAATCTTTAATTTTGTGGGCTCAGCAAGACAGTTTTGTCTTAATGTTTAAAATAGATACATCTGTCAGAAGGAAGACTGATATCAATCAAATGCTCACAAGTCTTGTGTTTAAAATGAAGTTCCAATCATATTTTAATTTATAATGAGAAGTATGGAATACTTGGGTGTCACAGCCAAGACTTTCTTACCCTCTAGCATAATCAAATGACTTCTTGAAAAGCAGTGATGCCGTGTGGCTGGTTCCAACATTTAAAGGTATACTTATTTTCTGTGAAAGGGGGCTTTTACCAAGGCCCCTAGCATTCTCATTCCTCAGTAGTGCATTGTGCAATACTGACACACAGTTCCCCCTTTGTTTCCAGCTCGCCATTCTGATACATCTACTCTTCCCTCCAGTGTGTCCAGTTAAGTCTTACTCAGTCCAGGAAACCATTTTCCCCCAAAAGTTGGCTTTGAATACCAGACTTAGTCCTCTACACTGCTTGAACTCTCAGGAGGTGTTTTTTTATCTCTTTTTAAAAATTATTGGAGTAGTAATTCACTTTTGCTGTCATGAAGTTATCAAATTTACCAAACAATTTGTTTCTGAATTTTGATGGTTATAATCATACTCTTCTAGGAGTTCTAAAGCTGAGTAAGTTAATATGTTGATAAAAATGAGTGAAGATTTTCTAATTTATAACTACCAATGGTTAAGTTTCAATAAATCTGAATTTATTAATTTGTTGTTATTGCATTTGAAATTGCAAATACAATTACAAACAGAACAAACCATGTTTCCCGTAATATTTTAAATGTTTCTTTTAGCTGAGAAGTTCTCTTTAAGATTTACTTTAGTTAAGTTAAACATCTCTCAATTTACTAACACATGATAGATAGATAGATGATAGATTTAAAATCAGTCTGCTTACATAAGCATTAAAACTAAATTTTACTTGTCTAAAATCATCAGCTTTATAGCCAAAAAAATAACAAACCAAAAACAAATGTGTTTTGAATGTTAAAGTTATTTGTACCTAGTGAAACCAGGAAACTATTATGATGCCTGCTCTAATTAATAACTCAAGACTACAGATTAAAGAAGGTAGAATACATTACATAAAATTATTGGTAACTTTAGAACAGTACCTATACAATATTGAAAACACCATTGAGCAAACCACCTAAGTAGATTCCTACAAAATCCTATCCTTCTTTCTCTCTCTCTTAAATTATCCAATAGGAGCCCTGGCTGGTGTAGCTCAGTGGATTGAGCGCGGGCTGGGAACCAGAGGGTCCCGGTTCGATTCCCATTCAGGGCACATGCCTGGGTTGCAGGCCAGGTCCCCAGTGAGGGCCATGTGAGAGGCAACCATACATTGCTGTTTCTCTCCCTCTCTGTCTCCCTCCCTTCCCCTCTCTCTAAAAATAAATAAAAATAAAATCTTAAAAAAAAAAAAGTATCCAATAGGTAAGCAAATTTTATTTTTCCTGACTTTTAAACATCTTATCTCAAAAGGCACAGCCTGGATAGTTTTAACAGTCTCCAGGTCTTTGCTTTTTCTCTTAATCAGAATCTCAGTTCTAAAATCCACAAGGAACCATGTCGCTTCTAATTTGAATATTATTCTCAACCAAAGCAATGCTTCCACACTTTTTGCAAATATGAGAGTCCTTTTTAACCTTAAGTGACATCAAGGTCCACTGCACCACAGTAATCTAGTTATACTAGCTGTTATAAACAGGATAAAAAAAGTAATCATTTAAATTGGGTATGGTAAAATAATAAAATAATTTCATTGCATTAGAAGTATTAAAGTTTTTAATATTTTAAAATTAGTAATACTCTAAGAAACATATTTTAAAACATAATAATATAAATATGTATTTGAAAAATAGCAGCATCTGCACATATGGAACAAACTTTGTTTTGACTATAAACAAGGTTTGTTTTGATATTGCTTATTTAGTTATGCAGATATACAATAAAATTTACTCATGCTAAGTGTGCAATTGACACATTTTGGTAGTTTTTTTTTTTTTATAGCCATGTAACCACTATTACACCTAACATGGAAAACATTTTGTTCACATAATAAAGTTTCTTTGCACCTCTTTGCAATTATTGATATTTCCTAATGCCTCGTCCCTTTGTCAGAAATGTTCTATAATTATTTTCTTTCAAAAGCCCATAATTTTCTGTTAATTGTGTCTTCTAAAGTTAAAAAGTTATTACTTTTTATGAAGTACAGTTTATGCATTTTTATTAAATAAGTTTTGCTGTTTGTATCATGTTATTTAAAAAAAAACAAAAACCTTTGCCTAAACCAATATCACCCTTCAGCGATTTTTCAGCCTCGTGTTTGAAAGCACTGATATCCAAGATAAAATTTAAATACTTAGTATGGAACTTAAGACCCATTTATTTGGGTTTTGATTTATTTCTAATTTTTAAGTTCTATCTCTTCCTCTCTCTAACATAAACAAAATCTGTAGTTTTATTAAACTGAATTATTATACAAAAATTAAGTCAAAATAATAACAATGATGGTTTTAAATATTAGACTAATAATGTTTTAGAAAATTTGGGAACCTCAGAATAAAAAAAAAAAACTATTCTATAAGTCATGTACAAAAAACAAATAATAGAAGACAATAGAGAAAAAAATGATACTTTAAAATTAAAATCTTTAGGAAGAAAAGTTAATTCAAACAAAGTAGAAATAAGAAGAAACAATTTTGACATAAAGTTTTAGTCAAAAATATAAAGCATTTTAATATATGACTAAGAAAAATATAACTGAAGTAGAAAATTGGGAAAACAATAACATACAGTTCATAGAAAGAAAATACTGAATTACAAATAAATTATAAACTATGCTCAACTCTTTGATAGTCAAGGAAATTTACCTGGAAACAATGAGCTATGAATGCATAACCATAAGATGACAAAAATTGAAAAGTCTACTACTACCAAGTTGGAGAGAATAAAGTTGAGGAATACAATCTATTTGTAGTAAAATTGAGTATGTGTACATCAAATGACCTAATGACTCCACTTTTAAGGATATTCACCAGAGTCATAGCATTCTTGAACAATGCTCAGTCTATACACTAGAAAAAACATTAATGTCTTTATAAACTTTATCATATCAGCACATCAGCATGCATAGACCACAGAGATATTCTCTGGAGGGGAAAAAAGTAGAAAGTAAGCTACACACTTGAACTGTATGTAATAAAATGATAAAAAATATTAATGACAAAATTTATTTGCATATCAAAGGTTATTCTAGGGAGAAAAATAAGTAAATGGGACCTGTATGAGGAACAAAGGGGAGTTTAGCATTACCTCAAATATTTGCTTTCATATAAATATAGGAATTATCTGAGTTACTATAAATTATAAACAATCATAATATTATTGGTGAATAAAAATAAAAATTTATTTCTCATATGTATGGTGCACTGAGTGTCTCTGTTGTCCTCAGTTGTGTTCATTCATGTGTTTGAAGATTGGGTTTCTTTGGATCAAGTTTGGGTTCCGCCACGCAACTCTGCTTCAAGTTGCAAGTCAGCATGGTTCAGTTCTACTTTACGTGGGGTCAGGTCTGGTTCTGACATTAACAGAGAGGCAGGAACACAGAGGGAGTAGCAGAGGCATAGAAGTCACACCCAACCATCCAAATACATTTCAAGTTCCTTTCTAGCATCAGTCTGATAAAATCCTTTGGATCAAAGCAATTCACATGGCCCGGTCCAATGTCAAGAGGTATACTGGGGTAGGAGGAATGGTCATACTTTGCCCATGTGAACACATTGTATGTGGGAAACGTATTCACACGTTTTACGTTGACTGGTGGAGTGTGGGACACGTATAAATACGTGTTTTGTAGACTAGCGGTAGAATGCGGGTAACGTATAAATACATTTATTTTTATAATTTTTTATTGCTCTAAAGGGATGATAACATGCAGATATACGAATTCCAAAGGACAAAATTTGGGTCTCTTTAACACAGACAATGGTGAATTATGTATGTATGTTTTAACGATTATCACACAAAAAAACACTACTAAAACTTCATTCTTCTTTTTTTACAATGAAGTTTAAGAAAGAAAACTTCATTCTTTATTTTTTTACACATTTTATGTACTTTTTTCAAAATATTTTCAATAAATTGGAATTTTTATATATTTTATTACTTTTATTTCAATTTCCAGTGAATTTTCCAGTATTTGTTTAAAAATTAAGAAAAATAATTCAGTATACATTTTATAGTAAATCACAAAAAGTTTCATTGAAAAAATATGTAAAACTAAAGTTATCGTAATTTTACTGAATGTTGCCATTTACACAAAACATTAGCAAAAATGGCCCACTCCACCTGTTAGCTTGCGATAAAAGCTACCACATACAATGGGTTAAAAGAACTGCAATGTAACATGCTAACGTTAGATGGGTCAGTGAATAATTCACTCAACCACATGTGAAGAAAATGGCAAAGTATCAACATTAGTTGTTTCTGTTTTATGGGTGTATGGGTGTCTGTATTGCTTTACCTTTTGCTTTTTTCTGTATTTTTAAATAATTTCCAAATTTTACAATGAACACTGTAATTAACTGGTTATTATTAAGCTGTTTTATCTTTTTGTAATCTTTTACAAACTGGTAGTTACAAAATGGTCACTGGTATATAAAGTTCAGTGTAGGGAATATGGCCAATGATATTGTAATAGCTATGTAATAACTATGTATGGTGGGCACATGAAATATGAGGGGAGATCACTTTAAACCCAGTGCTGTATACCTGAAGCTAATCCATGATATTAAATGTAAACTGTAATTGAAAAATACATTTAAAATAAATTTTGCACACTTTTTAAAAGATTCTCGGTCCCACTCTCTACCTGATGAATTCACAGCTATCCTTAAAACAAAAGTAAACCATCACCTCCAGTGTGAAACTGCATTTGTCCTTCTCCATTGTCAGGCACAACTTGTTTTTTAAAAAAATAAAATAAAATACATGTATGGTTTATTTCTTAGTACTTACCTAATTTTGTCCTAGTTATTAAATAATTCAATTGTCTTCTTCCACTAGAGGAGAAAGTAGTTTTTACATAAAATATCTATTTGAATGTATTTACCGAGGAAGGACAAGCTCATTAACTCTTCACCAACGTAGATCCCTCCTTGCTGCCAGGCACACATATAGGTAGACTATGTTTCCCAACCTTGCTTGCACGTAGATGCAGCTATGTAGCTGAATTTTAGAAAGTGAGTATAAATGATGTGGGCCACTTCCAAAATTGATTTTTAAAAACCTCCCAAATGCTTCCTCCTCTGGCTGAATGCATCTGATGATAAGATCTATGAGGTGGGGAAAGCAAAATTGGGAAGAAGCCTGGGCCCTGAACAGCTCTTCCGCTAACTACCTCACAAGCAAGAAGATAGTTTGATGACTTGATCTCTCAGATATTCAAGCCTATTTGCTATGCAATTTATCATACCAAATAGATCTTGCCTAGTAATTACCTTGTAAAAGCCACTCAATAAATTAATGCATACAATAAAAAAAATTAGATTGATCACTGGCATTATATCTAAAAGAAAAAAAAAGCTCATTTTTAAAGGAAATATTGAGATTTGCTTTCTCACTTTTTTAAGAATAAGGTATATAATTCAGAAACATGAGTGGCAATAGCTAAAATTATGTAATAATTTAATAATATTTTTCAAAATTTTAAATACCTATAAGAGATAACTGTGTTTATGTTCTTTAGTCATTAAAATGTATTGTTTTCAAGAAATGAATGTTAACAGATTTAAAAAAATTCTTGACAAACCTGACTGCACTGAAAATTACACAATAAATTTTATGTATACATGAAGTTCTATTTAAAGGTAAACACTGATTATCGAAAAACACTTCTTTAGCTACTTGGCTCAGTGTCACTGAGGTTACCATTTAGCTCTTTAAAATGTCCATCACAGGACAACAGTGTGGTGATTGCCAGGGGCAGGGGAACATAAAGGGACTAAATGGTAATGGGGAAAAATACAATAAAGATGAAAGAAAATACAAAAATAAATAAATGAATGAATGAATAAATAAATAAATGTTTAAATATTTCCTGAATCATACAATTGCTCTGAGTATTTTTTGTTTGTTTTTATTGATTTTATTATTTTTCCCATTGCCATTTTGTCCCCTTATACACCCTCGCCCCAGCAATCTCCAGACTGTTGTTCATGTCTATTAGTCTTTTTTTCCTTTTTGCTCAATCCCTCCACCCCCAAACCTCAACCCCACCCAAGCAGTCATCCTGCTCTCAGTATTTTCATAAGCACTGTAGTTCATGCTAGAAAATGTTCCTGTTACTATATGTGTCTTTCATAAAGTCATATTGATAAAGCCTTTAAAACAAGCTTAGCAGAGAAATCTAATTTAAGAGTAGCTCTCAGTAGAAAAATATAATTAAATGTTAATTCTTCTTTTTAGTCTCTAATTAGAGGTGAAAGGTATTAAAATTTTAAACACATATTTCATAGCCTTTTAAATATCAGATATTATCAAAATTTAAATATTTCTGATAAAATCCAGATGACCATAATTGCTGAGGATTTAATTATAATTATTTTGAATTAAAAATGCACACTTTCTTATAACTGATTTTAAATTACTTAATTCCTTCCTGCATTATTTATGTCATTAACAAAACCAAGTTGCCACTAAGAAAGTAATCCAAAGAATTAAACACTTATTAATTATCTTCTTAGGAGTTTATCCATGAACATTCCATTTTAAAATTAAATGC
Source organism: Micronycteris hirsuta (assembly GCA_004026765.1). Classification (NCBI taxonomy): domain Eukaryota; kingdom Metazoa; phylum Chordata; class Mammalia; order Chiroptera; family Phyllostomidae; genus Micronycteris; species Micronycteris hirsuta. The sequence goes on from PVJI01030802.1 coordinate 8,747, forward strand.
AGTATTTTTAATGCTTTGAACAGAAAAGGAGACATCAAATATAAAATATGCCTTTATCAATGTTTTACACCATAGAAATTGAGTAATTATTTTAAAAAGAAGTAAATGGTTATTTTATTTTACTTTTTCCATTAATACATAAATTCACAATATTCAGTGTTAGTGCATAGAAACATAATCAAATTCTTATTTTTCAGAAATAGATTCCGATCTCCTACTCTTAACCATGTCGAACACCTTTATTTCTAGTTAAATTAGAAGCTATAATGCATATTAAAGTTTCAGGATACACCTAGAGTAAACTGGTACCTTTCTCATAATATGAGATGACTTCCTGGAGCTTCAAGGATACACATGACTCAAGCTACTGTTTCTTCTATAAAATTGAATGTCCTTTCCACAAAAATACCTTTTTCTCAAGACCGACTCAATGTGTCCCACTATACCTAGTTAGCATGGCGGTGTTCATTTCTCACATTTAACTTCTATATTTCTCCTGTATGAATTCTCTTTCAGAAAACTAATCCTCTCATCATTAAATCCCCTCATCATCCTCTCATGAAATCTCCAGGATGTAAATATCAAATTATTTTCTATTTCTGAATTATCTTTTTTCAATAGCTGCTTATGAAGATTTTATTCATCATTATGCTACTGGTTTATTGTTGACTGTTTTGTTTCATTTTGGTTAAAAACATGAATTCCTTTTTCTTAGTTCAATAGCATCAGAAATTTCTTGAGAACATGTATTTTCTCTTTTTCCTATTGTGTATGTTCTGATTGAAACATAAACCATAATCCCTAATCATGATGATTGCCTTAGGGTAGATAGTGAGTGTGTGTGTGTGTGTGTGTGTGTGTGTGTGTGTGTGTGTGTATATGAGAATATTCACACACATACACATGTATATATGTGCACATACATGTGTGCATATAAACTTACATATGCATGTGTGCACATACATGTGTGCATGTATGTATGCATGTGTATATGTGTGGCCAAAAGAAAACAGTCAAATTCATTAGCTATAGAGTTAAATTTAAATCACACAGGGATACCCATACATATCTGCAAAATAGCTATAATTAAAATCCTGACAATTTCTAGTGAGGATACAGAGTGACTGTCAGTCTCATACATTGTTGGTATGATTGAAAAATGTCCTTACCAACTGAAATTTAACATTCATGATCCTATGATCCAGAACTACATAGTTGGGTGTATAACCAAAAAGAATGGGTAAAATATATACCAAAAGAAATCTGAAACAATATCCATAGGAGCATTATTCTTAATAGATTAAAACTGGAATCAACCCAAATGCCCATCTATAGTAGAATATATACATAAATTTGAGTATAATCACATGAAAGAATATTATTACAATAGTTAAGAATAAACAAGATACTTATTGCATGTGTATATAAATTTTATAAAGTGGTTACTTAGAAGCAAACATAATTAAGATCAGATTGTTCCATTGCTCAAAACCTTCCAATGAAATACCAGTTCATTACAATTCCTTACAAGGTACCACAGGCCACAGCTTGAGGCTTCCCCTCTCTATCATTTTGTCCATTCTGTTCCATCCGCCCAGGTTTCATTTGACTAACACCAAGGACACTCCTCTCTCAGGACCTCAGTAGTTACTGTTCTCCCTTTTGGAATATTCCTCCTTGTTTATTTCAAGCTTCTGCTTATGTATTATCAACTCATAGTGGACTTTCTTAGTAATGCTATTCAAAAAAATAAAATAAAATATTTTCTCCATCTGCCCTGGCCAGGTGGCCCAGTTGTTTGGAGAGTCATCCTATTCAGGGGTGTCTAACCTTTTGGCATCTCTGTACCACACTGGAAGGAGAAGAGTTGTCTTGGGCCACACATTAAATACATTGCAACACGTAATCACAAAAAGTTCTCATAATGTTTTAAGGGAATTTACGATTTTGTGTTGAACCACATTCACAGTCATCCTGGGCTGCACCCAGCCTGTGGGCTGCAGGTTGGACAACGCTGCTGGACCAAAAGGTTGTAGGTTCCATCCGGGTCATGGCACAGATGTAGGTTGCAGGTTCAACACAGGAGGCCACCAATTGATGTTTCTCTTTTACATCAGTGTTCCTTTCTTTTTCTCTCCAAATCAATAAACATATCCTAAGTTGATGATTTTAAAAACTAAATAGTCTCCCATTCTAAATTTATATACCCTTAGTTGCTTCAGCTTCTCATAGTTCTTACTAATTTTTAGTATATTTTATTATATCATTCTGTTCATCATTATACCCTCAGCTTCCTGAAGAGTAAACAGTAAATATTGGCCTTCAATAAGTATGAGCACAGGAATCAATCAATCAATCAATCAATCAATCAAGGTAGCTTAAATTGGGTTTACTTTCACTTCCAAACTGTGTTAGTAAAAAGAGTGATAACATAATAACAATAGATGAAAATGATAAATGTATAATAGGTGATACATGTAGTGCTTATTATAACAAATATTTTATTAAATTATATAAACTTAATTTTCACAACAATCCTAAGACTAGTAAAAATGTGTCCCTGTTTCGGTGTAAGAAAACTGAGGCATAAGAATGGTGGACTCCCTACACAAAGCTATTAAGTGGAGAAGGCAGGATACATAAATCATTAGGATGCATTCCTTTTCCTATAGTAAGGGGTGTACATTAATAGGAGAAAAATACATACATAGGAGAATAATCTGATTTTTATTATTTAGTTAGAGGATACAATGTTTTATCTGTACATATGTAGTTATACAGAGTAATGGATAGAAGACCCCCAATTTGATATGTGGCCACGACCTCCAAGATCTCATTATGGGTCACGTATCTCCTCTGATAGATAATGCCTGACTAGGAATGGGGACTAGGTCAAATCTTTTCAAAAACTAAATCTGGGTTCTTCTCAGAGAATATTTATTCATGCCTTTTTTCACTATTGTCAATAGATTGGGGAAACAAAATTCTTGCTAGATGTTTGCTTTCTCCTGATGCAAATAGATCCAAGTCATAATAAATTACGTAAAATAGTGTGTAGGAAGTAGGGCCTCTTCCACCCATTACCTTTGTCAATTCAGATGTTAAATAAAACCCCAACACATGCCCTGGTTGGTGGGGCTCGGTAAATTAAGTGTCAGCCTGCAAACCAAAGGGTCATAGGTTTGATTCCCAGTCTAGGGCATATGCCTGGGTTGCACACCAGGTACCCAGTAGGGGACACACAAAAGGGAGAGAATGTTTCTCTCTATTTCTCCTTACCTTATCCTCTTTAAATTAAATAAATAAAATCTTCAAAACAGAACAACAACACATTACCATAGACACTCCATACAGCAGGTTGAATTTAACATGCAATTTCCAATTGTGATTAGCATATGTCAACTTAAGTAACAAAGGCCTACCTGAAATTTTATTTTTCCATAAACCAAGCCATAACAAATGCCATGTTTCCTAGTCCTGGATCACCACTATTCTTTATTTGAATAATTTCTTTATTTTTCCAAACTGAAAATCTATAATCTAAGAACATAGAATAGGGGATGTTACATTATTAGACATACCTCATAAATGTTATAGATAGAGAAGTTATTTATTACAGTTAAATTAATGGAATTAAGAAAAGTAAGTAAAGTTTTTTGTCTTAATTATAACATAGGTTTATTAAAATGTATTAAAGATGTCATTGCAAGAAGGAAATTATTTATTTTTCATGTTAGACTTCACAAATAAATAATTCAGGCTTAGTAAACCAGTCCGAAATCTTTTCAGACTCAGGCCCCTTCCAACTTTCTCTTTTGTCATCCCTACAGAGAAACCAGTATGCAAATGATCCAAGGTGGGGCTCTGGGCATGAATCCAGAATTCAAGGGAACAAAGATAGAAAAAGGAAAAATAAAATGTTATATCATCATATTATTTCCTGTTGAAGACATATCCAGGATGCTTGACAAATCACTTACCCCTGGACACTGGCCAGAATTTAGTCACATAGTGGTGTCTAACTTGAAGAAATTTACTAAATGTAATCTGAGTTCTCGATGTCCACTTATCCAGCAAAAGATCAGATTATTATGTTAGAAAAAAGGGATAACCAGATTCTGCAGGATACCAAGCAGCATCTGTCCTAGTCATCATGGTGTGATTCAATGAGAATCAATTTCTAAAATCACACCTCTAATGCAGTCACTCTGTCTGTGAGATGAGCGTGAGCTCATGAACTAGATACAAATAAAAACATAACTATTATAAGAAAATAGGTCAATTGCAGTTTTGCTGTCTTTGTATTAAAAGTGTATACAAATAATGTTAAAAAAAACAAGCAGTTATTGTCAGATATTGAGAATTTTTGAAAGGTAATATCTGATTGAAGTAAAGAATGTATGGTGATTCTCTGACCAGGATCAGCAGAAATTAATTTAAAAAAAATTAGAGCATTTTACAAATATCACTTAAACATAAACAGATATTACTATAAACAATCCTATACCAATTTTTTATTGAAGATAATTAGACGTTTATAATGGAAGTCCTTAGGTTTTCCACCTATAGTTTATTATATAAAACCACATTAGGCTGCAAGTAATAGTATAACTTCCAATGGCTTACCCACACAGGCATGTGTGTTTCTTGTGTATCAAGAAGTCAGAGTTAAAAATGGAGGCAACTGTACTTGAACAAAAATTTTAAATATTTAAAGGAAGTCCAGAGTTAGATAATAATAACTCTAAGATGTCTTTAATGTTCAGACATCTGCTATTTTAGCTAATTATCTTTGGCCTGCAGCTTTCAACTTCTTGGCTGAAAGATGGTTATTGATTTTTTTAAGAAGAGTATAGCTAAGGGAAGAGGGTAAAGCTGCCTTGTTAGGTTTTTTAAAAGTTATTATTCCAAAACAGGTTAGTTAAAATTTGTTGATCATATAAATACATAATATAGACATCCTAACAAAAATGAAGTTTGAGAGACTGCAAATTAGAGGAAGACAGAAAAATGAGAGTGTCTTAGGCCCGGCTGGTGTAGCTCAGTGGATTGAGCGCGGGCTGGGAACCGGAGGGTCCCGGTTCGATTCCCAGTCGGGGCACATGCCTGGGTTGTGGGCCAGGTCCCCGGTGAGGGCCATGTGAGA
>PVJI01030803.1:0-13667 GCA_004026765.1 Micronycteris hirsuta
GGTTGCCTTTGGGAACTTGTGTTTACTCTCAAACCCAGTTCCCAGAAAAGGATCTGCTCTTGGTCACTTGCACAATCCAAGTCAGTAAATGACCTCCCAGAGGGACATTTGTGTTTCAGCTGTCTTATGTTTGCTGCAAGACGGAGAACTAAATGTTGGTTCACTTTTTCTAATCATTAGGGCTTCATGTGTCCTTCTGTTTACTCACACTCCCCTGCTTTCTTATTGAGGTGTGGTCTTAATTTTTCATTCCACTGGATTCTTTGTTGTAAAAATATTTGTATTTTAAGGTATGTAGGAACCTTTTCATTGCTAGACAGAGTATAATTTACAAAGTTGAGAAATATCTCTGTCCCTGGCAACTGAGAAATGCTTATTTTCCCTAAAGCACCTTCACCTCTTAAATCCCACCCTTTAGTTATATAGTCCTGCCCATCCCACTGACAGAGGGAGCTGTCTTGCCCTCACCACAGCCCAAAGAGGCTGCAGAAGCCCCTCACTTGACAGAAGTCTTTTCCGGAGCTCTAAGCAAAGGACAAAACACCCAGTCGGTCTATGTGCTTGGAAACTTAGAGTAAATCAAGCCAAGAAGCAGAAGAATAAGAAACAAGCCGCTCACAGAATTTAAAGGAAACAAAATCCTCTCCTCTTCAATACTTTGACAGGAAAAACTGAACTAATCCCAAATTTCAAGAAGTTGATTTACTTTGCCTTCGTGTTCATTCTCTGATGTTTCTGCCAACTCTCCCTTCCCTGGATGCTCTGTTGAGGGTGCTCCCCTAGCCCATCCAGTTCTGGTCCTGGGTGCGTCTCTCAAACACTCCTGCAGGAGAGTCTCTCCAGTCCACTGGAGGAGTATCAACAGCATCTTCCCAAGCTCAGCCATGTGACTCTCTGCCTTGAGTGTGTCCGTTCAATTCCCTGTCAGGGCACATGCCTGGGTTGTGGGCCAGGTGCCTGGTTGGGGGCGTGTGAGAGGCAAACAGTTGACGTCTCTCTTGTACATCGGTGTCTCTCTCCCTCCTTTCCCCTCTCTCTGAATAAAATAAATAAATAATAAAATCTTTTTTTAAAAAACAAGAAGTGCTGAGCCCTACCCAGTCTGGAGAGCCATCCTGCCAATTCTCGTTGCCCTTGAGTAACCCCTGAGTCTCCCCATCCTTCGCTGACCTGCAGTCACCCCAGCTGGCTCTCTTGTGTCAGGCAGAAATCAGAGCTCTCAGAAAAACAATCACTTGAGTGCTTGCTAAAGATGATACGCAGATAGGATAATGAAGAGACCATTAAGCAACTTTCCTAGAAGAGCATGATCCAGTGACCTAGTTTAGGAGCTTAGACTCAGAGCCTGGAGCTCTTTAAAGGTCTTATTTTTCACAACTCCAGTCCCTTTGGCCCTATTTCCTCCTTGCAGCAGGCCCAGCAGAGATTAAACACAGCTGGTTGTCATTATTTCTTCCACCAGCACCCTTTATGTAATTTAAAACAACCACTTCAGACTTCCCTGCCTCAGATGAAATGATGCCAAATCCATTGATATTTCCCCCACGTTCAGTGTTCCAACTCTAATCATTTTCCATGTGAACATCTCATGTGGGGACTTGACTTAAAAATCAATGTCTTTCTTCAGGGACAAATATTCAAATTAAGTAATGTTATTATTTTTATTTATTTTTACAAATAATGTATGCATATGCACAAAATGTAAAAGGTGCACAAGGGAACACAGTGCAAAAATAGTCTTCTTCCTCCCTCTGTCTCTCAGCAACCCAGCTCCGTCGCTGGGTCCTGAGGGTCCTAGCAGAAATGGTCAATGCATTTAAAAACATATGATTCTATATATTCCCACACATAGGTGGTAACAAACATTGTTCTCTAATTATTTCACTTAACAATTTTTTAATCCTCACCCAAGGATGGATATATATATACATATATGCATTTTTTAATTATTGATTTCAGAGAGAGAGGAAGTGGGGAGAGAGAAAGAGAGAGAAACATCAATGTGAGAGGGAAGCATCAATCAGTTGCTTTCCGTAGGTGCCCTGATTGGGAATCAACCCACAGCCTTTTGGTGTACGGGACGGTGCTCCCACCAGCTGAGCCACCTGGCCAGGACACTTAACCAATTTTGGAGAGATCTTCCCTAGTCAGTACTTATGAGGCCACTTCTCTGAAATGACAGCATACAGCAATATGGTGATACAGAATAATGTATTTAACTCTTCACTATATTCGTTTTAATGTTTCGTTATTACTAACAATGCTGTAATTCATATTCGTGTGCATTTATCACTTCACACATGTAAGATTTTATACATAGGATGAAAACCTAGTTTTGCTGGGCCAGACCATATATTAATTTTTAATAGTGAAAGATACACTGCATAGCCTGATACATCCTCCCACATGTAGCATAAGAGAGGCACTCTCCTTGGCATCTTTTCATTGAATTTTATTCTTCTTTAGAAAAGTTACCTCATAGTTTTAGTTTGCATTTCTATTATTATCAGTCTCAAGCAAACGTTTTCATAAATTTTAAAACCATTTACACTTCTTAACTCGTGACTATCTAGTCATATCTTTCCCCATTTTTCTAATGATTCACTAGAAAATTCTCCCCTATTGATTTATGGTGCTAAGGAAATTAGCTCGGTGGGTTTTGTCTTGGTGTTTCCTTACCACAAAGAAATGCTTAAATCAATGTGGTTGCATATCTACCTTTTTTGTTTGTTTGATTGTTTGTTTGTTTATTTGTTTGTTTGTTTGTATTTTTGGCTTCAAAATCCTATAGGCATTACTAGAAATGCATTACCAAGTTCAAGAATATTTAATGAAAAACTCTCATATTTTCTCTTAGAATTTTTATGGTTTAATTATTTTATCTTTAAATTTTTTAACCATATGGAATTTATTTTGGTATAAGATGTAAAATAGTGATCAGTTTATTTTCCAAAATGGCTACTCAGTTGTTTCAATACCATTGGTTAAATAATTCAATTCTTTTCCAAGAATTGGAATTTCTGAAATGTTAACTTGTCATTATATAAACATACATATGAAATACACACACACTAAAATTTCTTAAATCATATTTATTTTCAATTATAGTTGACATACAGTATTATATTAGTGTCTTGTATACACCCCAATGATTAGACATTATATAACTTACTAAGTGATCATCCCAAGAAATTTTGCATCCATCAGACACCATATATAGTTATTAGACCATTGAAACACCAATTCAAAAGAACCTAGGCACCCCAATGATCATAGCAGCACAATTTACAATGGCCAAGTACTGGAAACAGCCTAAGTGTCCATCAGTAAATGAGTGGATAAAAAAACTGGCATATTTACACAGTGTAACACTACACAGCACAAAAAAAGAACTCCTACCCTTTGCAACAGCATGGATGGAACTGGAGAGCGTTATGCTAAGTGAAATAAGCTAGGCAGTAAAAGACAAATACCATATGATCTCTCCTGTAAGTGGAATCTAATCAGCAAAACAAACAAACAAACAAGCAAAATATAACCAGAGACACAGAAATAAAGAATAAACTGACAGTGACCAGAGGGGAGGGAGTAAGGGATAGCAGGGAAAAGAGAGAAGGGTCAAGTCAAGGAACATGTATAAAGGACACACGGACAAAGACAATGGGGGGAGGATTTAAAGTGGAAGGTGAAGGGTGGGAAGGGCATGGAAGAGTAATGGGGGAAAATAGGGACAACTGTAACTGAACAACAATAAAAAATAAAATAAAATTAATGGTACAAAAAAATAATAGAATATTATTGACTGTATTCACTATACTGTACTTTACATCCCCGTGACTACTCTGTAACAACCAATTTGTACTTCTTAATCCCTTCACCTTTTCACCCATCCCTCCAACCTCTCCCCCCGCCCACCCCACCCAATCTGGCAACCATCAAAATGTTCTCTGTATCTTTGAGTCTGTTTCTGTTCTGCTTGCTCATTTATTTTGTGTTTAAGATTCAGTTGCTGGTAGATATGTATTTATTGCCATTTTATTGTTCATATTTTTTATCTTTTTTTCTTCTTCTTAAAGAAGACCTGTTGACATTTTATGTAATACTGGTTTGGTGGTAATGAACTCCTTTAGCTCTTCCTTGTCTAGGAAGCCCTTTATCTGTCCTTCCATTCTAAATGATAGGTTTGCCGGATAGAGCAATCTTCGTTGTAGGTCCTTACTTTTCATCACTTTGAATAGTTCTTGCCAAATCCTTCTGGCCTGCAAAGTTTCTGTTGAGAAATCAGCTGACAGTCTTATGGGAGCTCCCTGGTAGGTAACTAACTGCTTTTCTCTTGCTGCTTTTAAGATTCTCTTGTTATCTTTAACTTTTTGCATTTTAATTATATGTCTTGATGCAAACCTCTTTGAATTCATCTTGTTTGGGATTGTCTGCACTTCCTGGACCTGTACATCTATTTCCTTCACCAAGTCAAGGAAATTTTCTGTCATTTTTTATTTCTTCAAATAGGTTCTAATCTCTTGCTCACTCTCTTCTCCTTCTAGCATCCCTATGACATGAGTGTTGGAATGCTTAAAATTGTCCCAGAGGCTTTTTACACTATCTTCATTTTGGGGGAATTATTTTTTCTTTTTACTATATGATTCAGTATATTTTACTTCCTTATATTCTAAATTGCTATTTTGATCTCAGCTTCATCTACTCTACTGTTTATTCCCTGTAAACTATTCTTCATTTCTGACTTTTTTTATGGTTTCTATGTCCTTTTCACACTGTTGAAGTTCTCACTAACTTCCTTGAGCATCCTTAAAAGCATTGTTTTGAACACTGTATCTGGTTGTTAATTTGCCTCCATTTCTTTTTAGGGTACTTCTCCTGTTCTTTCATTTAGGACCTGTTCGTTTTTCTCTGCATTGTGGCTGCTTCCTTATGTTTGTTTCTATGTATTAGGTATGAGCTGCTACATCTCCCAGACTTGGTAGGGTGGCCTTATATAGTTGGTGACCTGTATGGCCCAATGGCATAAACTCCTTGGTCACCCATATTGGGTGCTCCAGGTGAGCCCCTGTGTGGGCTCTGTGCACTGTCTTGTTGTCTTGAGACTTGAATGCTGTTGGCATCACTTGGAGGGATTAACCCCAGGCCAACTGACTTCAAGGACCAGCTACAACTACAGTGGAAGAGCTGCTGTGCAGGAATCAACCCTACAAAGCAGGACTTCCTTCAGTGTGGATTTGGTGCTCACCAAGTCTTCTCGTGGACATTGTAGGATTGTAATCTGGCATGGTCTGAAGCTGTCCACCAGCTGCACTGGCTCTGGGGCCTCCCAAGAGGTGCAAGGTCAGCCACTGCCTGTGCCCTTTCTGGGCCATCTGGCATGAGCTACAAAGCAACCTGCAGATAGCCTCTACTTGTGCTAGGCTTGGAGGTGCCCAGGAGAGGCCAAGCTGCGAACAAAGGGGCATTTAGCAAAAGGTACAGGTCATGCTGAAGCCAGATGCTGCTTGTTTGAGAGATTTTAGGAGAGTCAGAAGCATGAGGCAGGAGAGGCCATTTGTATGGAAAAGCCACTGAAAACCACTTAAGTGGGCCCAAAAGTGGAGTGGAGCAGAGTCTCAGGGAATCACCAGGGCAGGGAAAACAGTGATAGCCAGGTCCATGGAGACACAGATATGGTGCCTGCCTGCCAGCTCTGTATGGGGAAAGAAAGCAGTCTCAGAAAAGGAACAATGGCGTCTGCCAGCACTTTTGTCTGACAGAAAGCTCTGCCAGCCCCGCCCCAGCTCTTGCCCTGATGCCAGACAATTCATTTCCTCCCTGTATGTCCCTGGTTTCTCTCAAGCTGCTGCCCCAGAGCTGGAACTCAGAGGGAATGAGTCTGAGTAAGTCCAGGTGCAGGCCCTTCAAGAGGAACTGCCTGGGACTCCAGCTGCCCTCCATCTCATTCAGCCACAATCCCTGCTGGTTTTTACAGCCAGCAGTTATGGGATCTTCCTGGCCCTGGAATCCTGGGTTTGGGGGGGTCTGGTGTGGGGCTAGGGCCCCTCATTCATCAGGGGAAGGCTCTGTAGCCAAGATATCCCTCCCAATTTTAAATAACCACTCATGGATGTGGGACCAGCTCATTCCGCCTCTCTTACCAGTCTTGCTGTGGCTTCTTCATTAAATCTTTAGTTGTAAGATTTCCATTTAGCTAGATTTCAGGTGGTTCTGAATGAAGGATGTTCTGTAGTTTAGTTGTAATTTTAATGTGGTTGTGGGAGGAGACAAGTATCACATTTACCTGTGTCACCATCTGAAGAAGAACCGTGCCTCTCACCGTGGGAAATGTAGCCCAACGTTTCACGTTTAAAAGCTCCAGTGGAACATGGGACGGCAAGCAGGCCCCACGTGTGTGACAACGGGATTTCCTGTGGGGAATCAGAATAGCCTATTCCCTAGAGTTAAGGCTTGCTCCTGCTAAAAAATCTCTCTCACTCTGGATCAAAAGAACATACACAAATGCATGCCTAGCTTCCTTAGACCGGTGCTAATCCTTTCGAGTTCAGCCCAAACCCATTGTCTTTCCATTTGCACACCTCTCCTTTGAAGTGCCTTCCTGGCTGTCTATCACCTAAGGCGAACCTGTGTTTAGTGAATGAGGACCACTCTGAGGTAATGGACCCAGGAAAAACAATAAAAGCCTATCAAGGCAGGGGCCGGGGCTCTCTCCTCTGGAGAGAGTGGCCGAGGCATTCTGGCCTGCTCCCGAGGGCCCACTCCCGGCCCCCGCTCCCTCCGCTCTCCTTCGCTCCCTCTGGCCTGCTCTCAGGCCCTCTCGCCCTCTCTGGCCCACTCATGGGCCCCCCTTGCTCTCTCTCTAGCCCGCTCCTCCAGCCCACTCTCGGGCCATTTCTATTGGCCTCTCTCTGAGGTCGCGTAGTCCCGGCTCTTCTAGTCCTATGTACTCTGTGTGAACTTATTCACACACCTGCCATAGCATACGAATTCTGCAGGATGGGATTCTCGACAACTGTCTTGCCTGGAAGTTGCACTAAAACTTTATATATGTAAAATATATATATAAATTTGAGAGTCTGAGAATATATATATAGATACTTGAGAATATCTATAAGTATTCTATTTTTCCCACTGAGCTGTCTTTTCATGCACCAGACAAGATTGTTTTAATTACGTTTAGCTCCATATTTTAATATCTGGCATGGTTTTTTCTCAGACAGTTTTATTCTTTTTCAGAATCTTCTTGTTTACATTCCATGTGATTTTTAGAAACAAATTTTTTTGTTAAAAAATCTTATTGGTGTATTTATTGGCTTCACATAAAATCCACTGATTAATTTAGGGATAAAAATATATCTTTATGATCTTAAATCAACATTCCTAATCAACATCATGGTATGTCATTCCATTTGTTCATCTGCTTTTCTGTCCAAAATAATAACTTTGATGTCTGTTCTTATTCTTTGTTGAACTAATTCCTAGATATTTGGTCATTTTTTCTTGCTTGTTATAAATAAAGTGATTTCTTTTAAATTCCAGCTTGTTATTTGTATGTATGGAGGCTATAGAGCTTTGGTTTTATAAATTTCACCTCCAGCCACCATACTGAATTTTGTGTTGAATAAAATAAAATTTCAATTGATTATATTAGGATTTTCAGATACATAATCTTATCTGCATGTAATCATAATTTTGTCTTCCTTTTTAATGTTTATATAATCTTGTTTTTAATCTTTTCTAGTGTTGTCTGGAACTACTAGAACAACATAGAATGCCAGTGATGATAAAAAAATCTTCCAGTCCCCTGGCTGTAGCAGGAACCTTTCTAAGACTTTCTGACTAATCTCAATATTGATGCTGATTCTGGGACTGAGTCAGATATTTTATGTTATATTTTTTATGTTAAAAAGTATCCAGCCATTCCTAGTTTATTAAAGTATATTTTCAAAGAGTGAACAATGAGATTTATTAACTAACTTTTTAGCATCTATGGAGTTGACCACATAGTTTTTCACTCTGATCCATTATTGTGAATTTATTAAGAATTCCTGATATTGAACCCCCAAAATGAGTCTATGAAACCAATTGGTTGCGGTGTTTGGGGGAAGAACATCTCTGAAAATTATTGCCACTATGAATATTGTATTAGATTTAGATTTTCTATCTCTTGTTGGGTTTTTATGATTAATGTTTTATTGCATTCAGGCTCTCAAATTTATTTATACTGAGTTCAGCAAGGTAGTTTCTTGTGATTATTTATGATAATGTAAATTTCTTGAAGATCTATGGTTATTTCCTGATATTCTCTCATCTTTTGAATTTTTGAGTTTTCCTTTTTATATGATTAAGTTTGCCAATCAAATACTCATTTAGTCTTTTTTAAAGACCTAACTTTGGGATTTATTTATTCTATTATTTTTTGTTTTTCTGCTTATTTTTATATTAATCTCTGTGGTTTTCTTGTTTCTGTGTCACTTATACTTATGTATTTCATTATTTTTCTAATTTACTGAATAGATGTTTCATTATTTCTTATTTGTAGTGTTTGGAACTTAAGCATTGTTTTAGTTGAATTTCGTAAGTACTGATATGTAATTTTTATTATTGTTATTTTCTAGAATTCTATCACTTGGATTTCATTGTTTCTTAAACTCAAGACTTCAGTGAGAAAGTTACTGTTGTTCACCTCCTTGTCGTCAGTTCTGTTTCTATCTTTCCCAGTTTTTTACTCATGGCTGGTTTTAGTGCTCTGCGGTCATGGCTGGCTATGTCACATGCACTTTGTGAAATTTATCAAGGTTTTACTAGTGACCTAGTGTTTATTTTAATTATTTTTATAATGTTCCCTGGGTACTTGAAAAGGAGATGTTTCCCTATCCAAGAGAAAAATTGCAGAGATAACAGTAAATGGCCTCATCTCATTGTTAGGTAGGCCTTCCTGTATAGGTAGTGTTAAAGATGAACACTATCTGATTTTTGATCGATTGAATATGCATTAGCTAAATAGGGAGTTTAAAGTCATTGATTAAAGTCTGTTTTTTAAATTTCTTATGGAGTTTGCTGTGTGAATATTGATGCTGTATTGTTTAATATATTAACGACTGTTGGATTTTTATTTTTACTATTAAAAGATATCTTAGTTTCACTTCATGCCTTTGGCTGTGAAAATAATTTGGTCTGCTATTAAGCTTATGATTCCTGTTTTTCTGTTTTTAATTGTGTGGTATACCTTTACTGACTCCTTTATTATCAACATTATTGAATTCCTTTGGTTTAAAGATTTTATTTATTTATTTTTTAGAGAGGGGGAGGAAGGGAGAAAGAGAAGGAGAGAAATATCCACGTGTGGTTGCCTCTTGCACACTCCCTACTGGGGACCTGGCCCTCAACCCAAGCATGTGCCCTGACTGGGAATTGAACCAGTGACCCTTTGAATCACAGGCTGGCACTCAACCACTGGGGCACACCAGCCAGGGCTGAGTTCTTTTGTTTTAAATACTTCCAAGCATACTGCATAAAATTAGATTTTACTTTGTGATCATGCTGAGCTATTTGCTTTTAATAGGTGAATTTGTATCATTTTCCTTTACGGGTATTACAACATGTAAGACAGACTTCCAGTTAATTTTTAAAAGTTTCTGTAAAAATACTCACTTTTCCAATGTAGGAAGTACGCCAGGTCAGTTTTCAAACTTTTACCCAAGAGTAGTGAAGAACAATAGGGATGTATCTGAATACAGGAATTTTGCATTATATCCCTGTTCAGCTTTCTCATATTTATTATCTCACACAGTCTCTGTGGATCCAGAACTTGGGAGCAAATTAGCTGGGTGGTCCTGGCTCATGAGATTGTACTGAAGACGTCAGCGGAGCTGCAGTCATCTGCAGACTTGACTCAGGGGTTCAGGATTTGCTTCCTAAGTGACTCCCTCATAGGAATGGGAATTGGCAATGGCCACTGGCAGGAGGCCTGTGTTCCTTGCTGTGTGGACTTCATAGAGCAACTTAAGTGTCCTCATTCCGAGACACTGACTTCCCCCAGGGCAAGCGATCCAAGAGAGAGCCCAGTGGAGGCCTCCGTGCATTTTATGGCCTCGACTTGAGAGTCACACACCATCATTTCAGCAATACCTCAGGTCACCTGTTTCATGTGGGAGGGGCCTACAGAAATGGAATCATCTTGGAAGCTGCCCACACAGTGTTCCCTCTGGCCCCTCATGATTAACATCTATCTCACATGAAAAATGCACTTACCTCTTCTCAAGATGCCACACGCGTCTTATGTCTTTACAGCAACTACTCAAAGCCCAGGCAGGATCTTGCCATCAAAATCAAGTACCATATTTTGTCATGTACAATGTGCTCCCGTGTATACTGTGCACCCACGTTTTTGGCCCAAACTCTCAGGAAAAAAAATCTTTCATTTTAATTTTTTAATTCCATTGTTTATTTATTTATATTTAGAAACAAAACCAATTATCATATTCCAGGCTATTATTTTGTGTACGGATATCATTATTGTTTTCTAGAGTTACGCTTTTAATGCATAAGCATAAATAAAAGAATTTAAAACATTTCTATAGATACGAAATTAGTACTATCCACATATAATGCACATCCTTATTTTTCCCTCAAAATTGGGGCAAAAATGTGTGCATTGCACAGTAGTTGTGCTTGCTCGAGCACAGGAGCACAGTACCTGTGCATTGAAGACCTGTGCACTAAAGACGCACCCAACATTCAATGGTGGGCGGACACATGGTAGCTACCACGGACAGTCCCATTTGGAAAGGGGGTAAAAGTGATCATTCCCATTCCCATTCTGAAATGTAGCTGGGATTTTCTTGATAGGAAAGTTTCTTGACTCGGTCCTGTAGCTTTCCTGGAATAACTCTCTGGCTCTTGGCTCCGCCTTCTAGGCTACGGCGGCCACCTCTGAATTATCCTGCCTCTCCCCCCAAAGGTGGCTTCTGTTTGCAGCTGAACAGTCTCTCTGTTTGCTTCCTGCCTATGAGACTGTGGGTCCAGAGCTACGCTTCTTCTCATTTTTTTCCTTTCAGTCCAAGTCAGTGTAATTTCTTACAGTATAACTTTCTTTTTGGGGCTTCACTCCATTAGACAGAAGATATACACACACAGTGTTTTCTTTACGATAGCCCTTCTTCATTTTGATTTTCAGCTAAGACTGTTGAGAGCACCCTGAAGCCACAATAAAGAGGAAGAAGAAATATGAGTGATATGACGGCAGTGGTATTAATGGGACTTAATTAGATGGGGATGAAGCAGGGGCTAAGGAAATATCCAGAGTGACAATCAGGTTTCCGGCTGAGTGAATGGCTGGCTTTGCTGCCATTCACTAAAGTATCAAACACAGGAGGACCTGCAGAGGAGCATTCCAAGAGAAGATGATGTGTTTGTTTGTTTGTCATGCTTAGTTTTATATACTTGTGGGACATCCAGTGTACAGTTGTATGGACTCATGTACACACACATACACACAATCCCTGCAGCCCAGGCAAGGTCACTGGACCATAGATAAGGATTTTTGGTGAAGTTAGCACATATGTGTTAGGCGAAGACATGAGAATTGACAAGATTACCCAAGGACTACATCCTGGCTGGTGTGACTCAATGGATTGAGCACAGGCCTGTGAACTAAAGGGTCGTTGGTTCAATTCCCAGTCAAGGTACATGCCTGGGTTGTGGATCAGTCCCCAGTATGGGGTGCTCAAGAGGCAACCGCACATTAATGTTTCTCTCCCTCTCTTTCTCCCTCCCTTCCTCTCTTTTGAAAAATAAATAAAATATATTTTTTTAAAAGATAACCTGGGAACTGCATAAAAATGAGAAAAGTAAAGGACCGAGAACAGACTCCTGGAATCACTAGTACAAAGTAGGTACCTAATAATTTATTTTCAATAAATAAATTTTAACTTATATAATTTGCTTGACCAATTTGGAATATAAACACAGTCACATTTTTTTCCCAACTAATTCTTGAGAAATTCTTGAGTTTTTATGTGCCCTTACTAGCAGCCAGTCTAGTATCTACCCCAGGAGACTCCCCCTACCATCTGAATTTGGGCATAAGTATTAATCAGTTTCCTCCCAGAAGTCTTTTGGGGCCCCTTAGTACCAGTTGCCCAAGCCAAAAACAAATATTTGGGAATCGTTCTTAATTCCTCTTTGTCCTTTATTCCCCACATACATCCAGTCCATCGGCAAGTCCTGCTAACTCTACCTCTAAAATACATCTTCGATGTTTCCTCCATCGCTGCCGCCACCGAGACACCATCAGCTCTTGCCTGGGCAACTGCAATGGCCTATACATTCCTACTTCTACTCTTGTCCATATAAAATTCATTCTCCATGTAACAGCCCAAACTATCTTTTTGTTAATTGACTTTAAATAGAGAGAGGGAGGGAGAGAGACAGGCAGGCATTGATTTGTTGTTCCACTTATGCATTCATTGGTTGCTTCTTGTATGTTCCCCGACCACAGATAGAAACTGCAAGTTTGGCATAGCAGGACAATGCTCTAACCAACTGAGCTACTCCTCCAGGGCCCCAAATTATCTTTTTAAAAAAGATAAATCAGATCATGTTATTCTTTTGTTTAAACGCTTCCAGTGCTTCCCATTGTATTTTGAGTAAAATCTAATGTTCTTACCATGTGCCACAAGGCCTTCGTGATCACTCCTCTGTTTTCTTTTATTTCCTAACCTCCTGCCTCCTAAGACCACTGAACTGTGTCCTAACCCACTCCACTCCCCAGCTGCAGGTTTCTAGAAAACATCACACTTATTCCTGCATTAGGATTTTTGCACCGGCTGCCTCCACGCCCTGCCTAGAAGGCTCTTCTTGCTCTGCCCATGGCTTGCTCTCTCCCGTTGTTATATCTTAGTTTAAATGTCACCTCTTCACAGAGGCCTTCCTTGACTACCTAAACAGAAATAGTGCCACATATCATTTTATCACAGCACTCAGCACTCCATGCTATTATCTTTCTCTGGTTGAAGATGAAATATGCCGGGTGATGTAGGAGATGATTTTATTCAGACTATTACAATAGAAAAAAAGTTCACTGATGGGGAATGCCTCAAAGGAAAAGAAGGGGGTTTGGAGTTTTGTAGGGGTAGGTAAATCAGGAGTCCACGGCAATTCTTGAGGGAGTCAGTCACAAAGAAGAATGGAGAGAATACGCAAGAAAGAACAGGGTGGGCCTATATGACTGGTCATAAATAAAATTCAGTCTTTCTCTCTTTCTCTCTCTCTCTCATAAAAAATTGTATAGATATTTGAAATAAAACTTTTAATAGTTTCAGTAGGATTAAATTAGATACTCAAGATGTCACTTTTCTAGCTTAAAAATCAATTTTTTAAATGCTATATTGAGTACCTTCTTATCATCTACTTAGAATTATGTCTTATATATTATATGTCTTTGGATTAATATGTCATCCTGAAAATGTTCATTGATCTACAAACTTTGAATTTTGAAGGAAGTAGTGGAGACTTAAGTCAAAAAGACAAGCCATCGAAAAGCTCAAATACAGTGAGAAGTCAGGTTTCCGAAATGCCGTGTATAACTATTTAAAATCACAGAGTATCAGAACTGCTGAGGACCTTAACCATGCCAAACCCCTGATTTTACAAATGAGGAAGCT
>PVJI01030804.1:0-13782 GCA_004026765.1 Micronycteris hirsuta
AGGTAAGCAAGCAAATACAACCAGAGAAACAAAATAGAACCAGAGACATTGAAGTTTAGAACATTCAGGCAGTAACCAGAGGGGAAGGGGAAGGGGAGAAGGGGGACAAGGGTATTCAGGAACTGCAATGAAGGACACATGGACAAAACCAAGGGGGAGGGGGGAAGCAAGGGAGGGAGGTGGGTTTGCCTGGGGTGGGTGGGGGGAGGGTAAATGCGGACAACTGTAATTGAACAACAATAAAATAATTAAAAAAAATGAAAGAAATTCTGCAATATGATACAACCTAGATGAATCTTGAGGACACTATGCTAAGTGAAATAAACCAGTCACAAAAAGAAAAATACTGTTTGAATGCACTTATATGAAATATTTAGTCAAAATCATAAGAAAAAATACAGGAGTAGACAAATGTAGATTTACAGTTGTTTGCATGGAAATAATACAATAACTAATAAATGATAATACATGTGTTTCATGTGCTCAGAACATATAAACCTACTTTTGCCTACCCCTGTATAATGGTGGTTTCTAGAAGCTGAGGGGAGGAGAGAATGGATAATTATTGTTTAGCAACCACAGAGTTTCAGACTTACAAGGTGAAAAGAGTTATTGGGATGGATGGTGGTGATGGCTGAACAATATGAATTATTAAGTACCACTGAAGTGCCTCTTAAAATGCTTAAGATGGCAAATGTTATATTACTTGTATTTTAACAGAATGAAAAATTTTAAAAATAGATTTAGAGTTCCCCTAAACAAGTTATCTGACTTTGTATAGACATATAGGAAAAGTTGATTTTACTGAATAGAAGCAGGTCATTTTATGTGCATAAAAAGCCTGAATCTAGCCAATGGTATTTCCAGTCTACCTCTGTTGAGAATTAGTAAATAGCCTTCAGTTTGGAATATGATTGTACAATTTATTACATTTAGAGAAATAAATTTAACTTTTATTTTGGAAACTCACACACACATACATACACATTACTAATGTAGTGGAAGGGGCAATGAACTGTGACATTTTGTGAAATGTTACATTAAAGAATGTTTATTTTATAAATATAATGACTTTTAGGAAATCTCCTCAGATCACTCAGACTCTTTCATAATGAAAGAGGTATTGTGTCCCGTATGTCCACTTGCAAGCTTTGTGCCAAACTAAATGTTAACAAGAACGGTAAAGGAAAGTTTTGATGCCAAACCAGAAACTGTGCTCTAAAAGTGCAAAACTGAAAAGAAGTAGAAATTCAAGCAAAAATAAACAAGCCCAGCACTGCGAAGCCAGAATAAATCACAGACCATAGAAAAACACCTTTGTCCTCTGTGATCTCAGTAACATCATAGTTGAGGTATGTCATAAGAGTGGGGATGTTTGGGACCCCCCAAGCTGCCGTGTTGGGGACTCAGCCCCATCATTTCTCCTCTCAGTGGAGGACAGCATGTGTGTCACTGAGAGCAGGCTTTGTTGCCTTTCCTCTCTTCTTTGGTACCCAGAGCTTCCCTGCTGGCTGTAGCAGTCTTTGTGTCATCAAGGAATACCATCCAATGTAACTAACTCCTCAAGCAACTTTGCCAAATTACATTCATGAGACACTTGATGCATAACAGGTTTAGTATTTTCCATCGGGTAGCACTGATTAGGAAAGGAAGAAAAGACTCCATTTGTAACATCAAATTACCCCTTTTAGAATGTAGAATTTAGAATGTAGAGCAAGACAGTTATGTCTCATGAAGCTCTTGTAAAAGTGTGAAATTCCACCTTTTATCTGCTTAAAAAACGTTTAACTATTGGGCATTTCCATGAACAGTGAATATTTTGTTTTAGGTCCTGCAGGTTTGAACTTGGTGGGCCAGATATGGCAACGGAGCAATGGGGGGCTGGTCTCTGCACTCCTTGGGCTTTTTTTGTGTCCCGAGCAGATGCCTGAGGACAGGGGCTGGGAGCAGACAGTGGTAGCATACTCACCATCTTTGCCACTGAGCTTCAGCAATTCCACCATGTCACTATTTTCTCCCCTTTGCTGCCAGAGCTTCCTGTTTAATGATGACAATAGTGACAGGGAGGATGAGAAAGACATGGATGAAGATGCCCACAACTCAGAGGCCAAAGGGATGAGCCTGAGAAGAATGGAGTTCCAGGGGTGCACCAGAGTGGTTGAATCCAAAGATAATGAAGTAGAACAGAAATAGATGCACTTACCAGTAAGTAGCCTGACACCATGTCAAGTTTGATTTATTGGCAAAGAAAAAGAACATGACCTTTTGCAACAGGAAGCTCTAGAGGAATTAAATCAACAGGTAGGAAAAAAAGAAATCAAAGAACTTGAAAAAAGAAAAATAGTTGCTGAAGAAAAGCACAAGTAATGGGTTCAGAAAAAAGAACAGAAAAGGAAGGGAACAAAAATTAATAAAATAATGAATGAAAAAGCAGCAAAGAAACTGGAGAAAGAGCATTTCCAATAAAAAGCAAAAGAAAAAATATCAAGAATGGTTAAATTAAAACTGCTGAAGCATGTAAGAAGAAGAAAGAAAAGGAAAAACCATGGCAAGCTGAATTATGGGTGAGGGGGTGGGCAGAAAATAGCAGAAATAAGTTTAAGAAATGGTTGGACAAGAAAAAAATAAAACTCATCCAGCTGCAAAGATATATCATATTGCCAATGGAAAATTTGCATGTTTTTACAGTGGAAATTCTTATCCAGAACTAGCCTTTTCTAATCCAATTCCCTGGAAACCAATTCATAAGCTTCTTCTCAACGAAGCTAATGATCTATCAGGGAAGAAGACTAAAAGGCCTGTGATAAGTCAGTCACACAGAACATCATCTTGGTAATTCATAAAGCCAGAAGGAATCTTGGCTTTGGAACTCTGTGCAGTGATGTGGACACCAGCCTTCAGTGTTCGCAGCATCATGGCTGAGACACAAGACAAATTCACACAGACTACTGAGTCCTGTGGAGGAAAAGGGAAGGCGTGACCACTCTCTCAAGAGGAGAGTGTGCCAACCCTTGCCTTGACAGGCTGTTACTGTCTTTCTGGGCACATTATAGTGATCCCTCACCTATCTCGGGAATTATGTTCCAGAGACCCCTGCGGTAGGTGAAAATCTGCAAAGTAGTGGCGTTATATTTATTTTATTATATATATATATATATATATATATATATATATATATATATATATATATATATTTTAAGGCTTTATCCCTTAAGGCTTTTAACCCTTCCCACACTCCTATAAACCTTTCCCACTCTCTTATTAACCTTTCCCACACTCTTATAAACACTTCATATGCTCTTAAACACTTTGTACACTCTTAAACCTACGTAATTTTAACATATAAAATTCTACATGAGTACTCACCAATGAAGTATACTACAACTTGAATGATGAAGATCATGAATTATGTAGCTGTGCAGTACTGATGGCGATGAAGGTGATGACGATGAGATGAATGTACTGCACAGCCAAGAAGAGCAGAACAGCTCTTCTGAAGGCACCACTTCATCAGGCGCTTCATCAGGTGGTGCAGTATCTTTGCCCTGGGCTGTAACTTCTATTTCCGCTAAAGGCGTAGGTGTAACTGATCTCTTTGTCTGAGTGATGAACATAGTTATGGGGAGTTGCTGGCGCTGCCTTTTCTTCTCCTCCTCTTCTCCAACCCGTAGTTCATCTTGTTCCTCATCCTCTTCTTCACTTGCTGACTTTGTCATTTCTGTCAGGTCTTTGTCTGTCAACGGTTGTGAGTGGACATCTGCAGAGGCAGCTTCTCCATGCAGAGAAACGCTCCTGAGTCCAAAGCGTCTCTGAAATTTGTCAAACCAGCCCTTGCTGGCACTGAATGAGGTTGGTCTGGTGAGAGAAGCACTTTACGGTCCTTCTTCTGGATCATTGTCCTCATCTTCATCTTCATTACTGTCGTGAACGTCCGTGCTTTCTGCAAGACTATCATAAAGTTTCTTGGCCTTCGTCTGGATGGTGTTGGTATCCAGCAAGATATTCTTCTTCCTGCAGTCATTTATCCACAGGGCCAATGCAGACTCCATCCTCACAATGGCCTTATTGCGGGAAATGACCACCCTCTTTGCAGTCTTGTTAAAAGTCATTGTTGCCGTAGACCTAATATTCTTCTTGTCTTTCTTTATGTAGTGAACAGTAGATTGCTTGATCCTGTAATGGCATCCTACAGCCGAGTAGCTTTTACCTTCCTTTAACATGTCGAGAAGTTCCACCTTTTCTTTGATGGTAAGCATATTCCTCTGGCACTTGAGTTCACCGCCAGAAGCCTTAGAAGGTGCAGAACATTTGGGTGGCATTGGAGGGCTTGAAATAAATTCAAACTTTTATGAAAATTTCACAAAAACACAACACCACAGAGTGACACTATGCACAGTGATCAGACATTGATATGAAGCGGGCAAGGAGAGATGCTGAACATATGGGCACAGTGCGGGAGAGGAAACAGATCGATGCTATGGTCACTGAGCCAATCAGCGCCCAGGATACAGAACACAGTGCTGTAGTTAGTTGCCTTCCATTCCATCAACCAATAGTGTGTCATGTACAATCTCATACTGGCAAATTTACACAAGCAGTAGTGGCGTACTGCATTTACATTGTGTACAGTTAGGTATTCATCTGCTGATGAAATACATACTGTGTTTTATTTCAATTTAATGTTCTTTTAATATGTTTGAATTAACATTTTTATAATTTTTATTTTGTTTTAAATTTTTTAGGCAAAAATAATTAAAATCATAAATATTATATAAATGGCTATATACCACAAAATCCTGTGATATAGCAAAAACTCCACGATACAGAATTAGGTATATATTTTTTAAAAAACCTGCGATACAGTGAAACTGCAATAAGTGAACAGCGATATAGCAAAGGACAACTATACATTGAGGGTGATTTTCATTTACTATGCACAGGTCCTCATTGACTATGCATAGGATCAATGTAGCAGTTACCTTTTACAGGAAACAAAGGAGAGGATATTGCTAATTACATCAAGAAAGAAAGATATTTGCAAATGTAAAGGGTCAAGTGGTTGAACTGGTTATACTCATCCTTGGAAGGTTTAGCGTGGATTTTAGGAAGTTTCAGTTAAGCCCTTGCTGCCTCAATTCAGGGTAAGGGAGTTTTAGCAAAAGCAAATTTCATAGCAGTCTAGGAACAATGCAGGCCTGATTCCCCACAGGAGAAACCATCCATGGGCGTGGGCCTTGTGTAGCTCCACTGGTCTCTCTGAGTGGGAGCTGGGCCCACGTCATGCAGAACGGTCTCCCATAGTGCAGAATATGAAGATAGTAGATGTATGAAATAGCATGCTTTTACTTCTCTGCTTGTTTATTTTGTTTTTTAGATTTAATCATTGATAGATATGTATTTATTGCCATTTTATTGCTTACATTTTTTATCTTTTCTGCTTAAATAAGACCCTCTAACATTTCAAGTAATACTGTTTTGGTGTTGATGAACGCCTTTAGCTCTTTCTTGTCTGGGAGATCTTTATCTGTCCTTCGATTCTAAATGATAGCTTTGCATGGTAGAGTAATCTTGGCTATAGGTCCCTGTTTTTCATCACTTTGAATATTTCTTGCCATTTCCATCTGGCCTGCAAAGTTTCTGTTGAGACATCAGCTGACAGTCTTATGGGAACTCCCCTGCAGGCTGCTAACTGCTTTTCTCTTGCTGCTTTTAAGATTCTCTTTTTGCATTTTACCTTTTGCATTTTAATTATGCTGTGTCTTGTGTGGGCCTCTTTGGGTTGATCTTGTTTGGGATTCTCTGTGCTTCTTGGACTTGTATGTCTACATCTTTGACTCAGTTAGGGAAGTTTTCTGTCATTATGTTTTTCAAATAGGTTTTCAATTTATTGCTCTCTTTCTTCTTCCAGCACCCCCATTATGCGAATGTTGGTATGTGTGAAGTTGTCCTGGAGGTTCCTTATACTATTCTCACTGTTTTTTTTAATCCTTTTTTAATTTGTTCTTTTACCTGTTCTGATTGGGTGGGGTTTTTTTTTTCTTTGCCTCCTTATATTGAGGATTGCCAAGTTGATTCTCGGTTTCAGCTCTACTTTGGATTCTCTGTAAATTATTCATTTTAGTCAATGTATTCTTCATTTCTGACTGCTTCTTTTGTTCGATTTCCATTTTTATGCTGTTGATATTTTCACTAAGTTCCTTGAGCATCCTTATAACCAGTGTTTTGAACTCTGTATCCAGTAGATTGCTTGTCTCCATTTTATTTGGTTCTTTTTCTAGAGTTTTGTTCTGTTCTTTCATTAGGGAGGTGTTTTTTTCTCATCATTTTGGTAGCTTTCCTGTGTTTGTTTCTGTGTATTAGACAGAACTGTTACATTTTCCACACTTGGTAGAGCGGCCTAATGTAGTAGGTGTCCTATAGGGTCCAGTGGTGCAGCTTCCTCATTCACCCAAGCAGGGCACTCTAGGTGCGCACCCCCAACCCTGTGTGGGCTCTGTATACCCTCCAGTTGCAGTTGAACCTTGATTGCTGTTGGCACGTCAATGGGAGGCATTTATCTCCAGGCCAATTGGCTGCCAGGACTGGCTGTGCAGGGACTTATTTCAGCTGGGCTCTGGTGTCCACTGAGTCCACCCCTTGAGTGTGTCACCTGTGGAGGTGGTTGGGTGATGCTTCGATGTGGTCTGAAGCTGTTCCCTGGGGTGCTGGCTCTGGAACCTCCCAAGAGGTTCAGGCCAAGGTCACCTGCTGATTGTGTTCTGCCCACGGTCCCTTGGTATAAGCTAAAAAGCAGTCTTCAGATGGCTACTACTGGTGCTGAACTTAAACGTGCCCAGGAAAAGCCAAGCTGTGAACCAAGCTGGCTGTTGAGTCTGGGGCCACTTAGTGAGAGGTATAGGGCACATAGAGACTAGATGCTGCTTATTTGGGAAATTATAGGAAAGTCTGAAGCATGAGCCAAGATAGGTCATTGATATGGAAAAGCCACTGGAAACAGCTTTGTTGGGGCCTGAAAGTTGGGTTGGGCAGTAAGATTAGTAATAGCCAGGTTGATATTTTTCTCATGAGTAGACTGGGGTTATGTGTTTTGGACAGGAAGATCACAGAAGTGAAATGATATTCTCATCATATCATATCAAGGTTACATGTTACCAACATGATATCACTGTAGATATCTTTGATCACCTGGCTGAAGTAGTGGTTATCATATTTCTCCTCTATAAAGTTGCCTTTTCCTTCCTTGCTGTATTATACCCTTTTAAAGGAAGTCTCCACATGCAGTCCTCAGTTAAGGTTTGGAAAGTTGTATTCTACCTTTTTGAGGATAGAGTATCTACATAAATTATTTGGAATCCTGCAAAAAAGTTGTCTATCCTCTCTTATTTATTTAATTTTCTTTTTTGTTTTTAAAAGATTTTCTTTCTTTCTTTCTTTCTTTCTTTCTTTCTTTCTTTCTTTCTTTCTTTCTTTTTAGAGAGGGGGAAGGGAGAGAGAAACAGAGGGAGAGAAACATTGATGTAACAGAGAGACATCTATCCATTGCTTCTCATATGCGCCCCAACAGGGGACTGAACACGCAACCTAGGCATGTGCCCTGACCTGGAGTGGAACCATCAAACTTTTGCTTTCCAGGATGACACCCAACCTACTGAGCCACACCAGTCAGGGTTCATTTATTTACTTTTCAATAATTTAAGAATATGTATCATATGCATGAATTTTATGCTTTGGTTTATAATCTAATACTACTTTATTAATTTTATTCCTCTGTTTCAGCTTTGGCCATGGGAACTCTTTCACTTCTTCCTGTGTCCTTTGAGAATGATATTAGAAAGAAAGATCTCAGTGAATTAATACAAGACTATATGTTTCTTGCTTACTTAGTCTTCTTCAGGTTTAACAGCTATTTAGGGCATATTTTTTCAATGTAGGGACTGAGGGATTCAGTCCACCTACATCCTGTGGCTCTGTTACATCAACACATGACTTCTAGGTTGCCTCAGGAGGTTAAGAGAAAGCTAGAGGGCTGCACAGCGACTTTTCATTGCCTCAGTCTGCAACTGACACACATGTCTATTTTTTTCATGGACAATTGGACAGAATTGGTCACTGGCTAACTGCAGGTTTGCCAGGAAATATAATCACCAGAAGAAAACTGAGTAAGCAAGGAACATATACTCATATATCAATTCACTGATGTTTTAGAGTTAAATTGTGACTGCAGATAACAGCCTACCCTGATTAATAGACACGTGGTATGTTCCTAGGGTTCGACTTGTCAGTGTATAATACACAACCAAAGAGGCTTTGTGTGGACCAGACCATTCCTATGGTTTAAACTTTTCTACAGTTTCTGTTGCCTCCAAAATACCATTGGTTCCTGTCTATTTTCCAAGCTAGAAACTCTAGCCTACTACTGATTCTGTGAACCCCACTTTCTCTCCACTAAAGTTTGCCTATGTTTAAGATTGCAACCAAAAACCTGATGGGTATATACATTAAATTGTAGTAAAAAAAAAATTCAGTATTTCAGTTCCAGTTTAATTATAAATGTATAGCTTTTGAATTTGTTTGGTCATTTGCTGATATAGAAAATTCTACTTCAGCCCATCATAAGTGATTTGGAAATAAAATGAGATCGCTTTACTTGACAAGGATGTCAGAATGGAGCATGGCAATTAGAAAGGCTTCTCAAACATCATAGGCGTCAATGGAGAGAGCTGTCCCAAGTATTTCTTGACATGAATAAAGATACATCGATGACATTGAAATGCGCTGATTGGTGGTGGGCATATTGATTTAGTTGCAGTGGATCAGCTAAGTAGGAAAATGAAGAAATAAAATTGCAGAACACAGTTGGTCCAAGGCAAGCAAGAGGAATTCTTTCCTGGGGATTAGAACATCATAGGTAGTTACAAAACCCTGCCAATTATACTATTCAAAATTGAGCCTGAAAGAGAGAACTGGTGGGGAGAACAGTCATATACAGTAATATTACACTCCACAAAATACTGTCATCTAAACAATATGTACTTAATCTTCAAAGTAACATTATGAGGTAGATGTTATTAGCTCATTTTGAAAATGGGGAGACCAAGCCTTAATCAAAGGAATATAATTGTTTTTTCCTGGAAGTCTCAGAAAGAAGAGCCTGGGCAAAGGTGAAGTGCTCTATTTTTTAGGAAGTGCAGTCCCAGGAGCAGTAGTAAAGGCCAAGAGGAGCCACACAGAGAACGAAGAGCCAATTTGAGATAATGGTCTTTGAGTTGGCATTATTGAGTACAGGCGATTGTCTGTGAGATAGTCCTTGAAGCTGCTGTATAACTGAATCTAGGAACAGCTAGGGGCAGCAAATGTCCACTAGTTCCATAGTGTGGAACAGAAGTTTACCTCACAGGGAGTTATAACCCCCTATACTTCTGGGTTTTGCTATGCGTGTGCCCTGACGGGGTGAGTCCACTCCTCCTTAGCCTCATTATCAACTTAGAACCCTGGGCAGGAGGCAAGGAGGGCAGACAGAGGCCAAGCGTTTTTCAGTTGCACCTGAGTGAGGTCAGCTGAACATGTACAGTTGATCACTGTAGAGGTTGCTGGAACTGGATATACAAGCATGTGGTGAAGAGCAGAGGTATCTGGCAGCTGTTGATTGGGATCTGGAATTTGTTCCAGGTGTTCTATGGTGTCTGGATAACAGGTGAGTACACAAATGTAAAGAGGATGGTGGTAAAGTTAAATCTCAGACCTAAATAGTCCAAGAGTCTGGGGGACTAATTTAGTTAATGAGAATCCCAGGAATATTTTTAGTATAATTTAGGACTTTCCATGAGTTCTATAAGTCTCTGTCTTATAGTCAGAAACTGTATAAATTGTCCACATATATGAGTACAATTTAAAATTTTAACATGAAAGAATATATGAAGCTGACTTTCATTCATTTATGATTTGAACAAAAACATTTGCCAAAATGTATTCTAGGTGGGGAAAAAATATGATCTTGAAACAGGGAATAATGAAAAACTTTGGCAGGAATTGCTTTCATGTTTCTCAGAGATGGGAAAAACTGTTTCCAGATGGGAGTTCCTTATTCTATACCTCTCACTGCACATTAACTTCAGTGGATGATAAAACCTCCCTTCTCACCCTCATCTTCCACCTGTACATAAATAAGGCCCCTGCATTAAAAAAAAAAAACACTCGATGTATATGTAATGTGAGAATGGAATCAATATGGTGATGGATGAATCACAAAAATGTATGTAGAGTGAAGCTTTTTTTGAATTTAATTTGTTAGTGCAGATTACTCAATGAATATCGAGTTATTATTAGCAAGTTCTATCAGTTGCCTGGAAAACATCCATCACTATGCAGTGCAGCCACTAACTGGCAGGAATAGACGCTGTGCAGAAGAACCCTTTACATCATCCTCAGCATCACTGGAGAAAAATGACTATGTGGTGATTTATTGCAAAGTCCTGCACTGTACAAGGACTTTATAAATAACAATGTCAGCATAACCATGTATCACAGATAGTGGCTAATATGTATTCTTCATGCAACTTCTAAGAATTAGAATTTACTCAGGCAGAAAAAAAAATCTCATTTAATTCTTGTTGGAGTTCTAACTCAAAATCATGAGAATCAATAATTTAATTTAAATTTACTTGCTTTTATTACCATCAACTGAATTATTATTAAATGAAACCCAATGATATGCTTTTCTTTACCTCAGAGTAGAAGTGCACATTCAATTTATTTTGAAACATTTTGCAAGGCAACATCACTTTCAGAAAAACACTTAATAATTGCCTGGCAAGTTATTCTCTAATGGCTCAGTGCTATTCTTGTCATATGAGGAGAATCTTGTCACAATAAAACCTCAGGGTATTGAATAAGAAGCAGCCTCCCTGCTCTAAAGATGGGCCACAAGGAAAGGAGCCCAGATTCCGTACTCTTTCCATAAATTAGACATTAAATTAGCTCATTAAGCTGTGCTGGACTTCCATCTGCTCCCACCTCTCTGATGTACTTGGAGCCTACCCCTTCACACGCAGCAAGACACAGACATGGAGAAGCAGATGGGGAGCAGGGCACCCAGCCTCAGGAGCACCCTGGGTTTCAGTAGTCTGCAAAGCCGGTGCTCACCATGACCTCCCTAGTTCCGCACAGGAGTTGCACTTCTGTACCCCCAAACCTAGGGAAGATATTACAAATATGGAAGGGCCAGGACAGTGAGTGTACTAAGAAATGCGAACAGAAACTGGTAGACTCCTGTCAGCAGGCTGAACTAGGTTTTGCTAATGATCAGTCCTGCTGAAACCCCGATCTGCCTCCCTAAGCTTCCATCCACCCAGCAAAATTGCATTGCTATGTACAAAAGAGTAGCCAGGACACTTCAGAAGACATGGCCTAGGGAAAGAAATATGGGGACAGTGTTCTGATCTGGACAAATAACAGGACAGGAAGAGCCTCAAGGAAGAGGGTAGGAGAAATGAGAAGAGCGAAAGAAAGGAGTGTGAAAAAGGGACAGGACACACACACATATCTTGCACATGTGTGCACAAACTGGTGGGATGCGCCCTCAGGAACTTCTAGGATCTGGACTCCCTGGCTGGCAGTGAACAGGAAGGAAGGGCTGCTGGCTTGTTCTGCACAGGTGCTCCCGGCAGGCATAGTTTCTAGGAACAGACAGGAGGGATAAAGAGGGTGCAAAACCCCCTTAGAGTGTCTAGGGGTTGCTTCCCAGGCCTGACAATACCTTCTTCTATGAAGGAGTTTTAGTTGACAGCTGGGTGTCTGGGGAAGTTTGGGAACCTGTAAACACACATCCAGCTATGAGTTTGTGTGGTATTTCCTCCTCTGTGGAGTCTTCTCAATGTGGAAAAGTCATGTTCTTCGTCTTTAGGGAAGTCTAACACCTTTTCACTTTGTTTTCATCTTTTTGTCAATCACTGCCTGTTATAACACTAACATATGACATGCATACTCACATTTATAGATAGATTACAGAACAAAAATAGTAATATACAGTCCATAAGCATGCCCTACTTCCAGGCCAACAATCACATTTTTTCTATCATTTCTTGTTTCCTCTCAGACAGAACTCCTTAGGCTTACACACTGCCATTTCTCCAGTCAGAGCTCTTGACAAAGGTTAGGGTCAGATGCTTTCAGGCATAAGGATGCATTCTTCTGCTATATTTCCCCTAGTTAACCCTAGGGAAGGAAGAACACATCTAAAGGAAAACACCTGTGGTTTAGCTAATTAGGGAAGCTTATCCTTGGGTGGTGGTCCTTGCTGAAAGTCAACCTCTACATGATTTTATTCAGAGGTTAGTAGTGCATAACACCATGAATATTGAAGACAGAGGCCTAAGATTAGTTTATGCATTAAAATGGAGTGTGGTATAGTGCCTGGCCAATCAAAGTACAGTAAGTCCTCAATGTAACATCTTTGATAAGTTCTGTAACTTCAAACAAAAGGATCTATAATAAAACCAGTTGTACCACAGACTAATTGATATAAACAAGAGTTAAGTTTCTACAGCATCTCATCAACATTATAATGAAACAATATTGAATGAAATGACATTATTCAAGGACCTGTTGTATGTCCATGGGTCAATATCCATATTACCCGCAAGCTTATCAGAAATACAAGGACTTAGCCCCACCCCAGACCTGCTCAGTCAGAATCTGCATTTTTACAGATCCTCCAGGTGACACACATTAGAGTCTGAGAAGCCCTGGTGTAGTAGGTAAGGCCCTGGGCTTGGAGCTGGAAAGTGTGACATCTTGGGCTAGTGCTGAGTTTTACCAGCTGTGTAAGCTCTGAACCCCAGCTTCTTTGTTGAAGAGGATTCTTTTTCATGCATGAAAAAGTGTGGCCCTGGGATCTCACACGTTGAGCAAAGACTCCGCATGTAAAATGGCCCAAGTCGGCATATGTGAATTCATGTTTGTGGAAAAAAGAATTCCTTAAAAGGGAATTTGGCTAACATATTTCTTAAAAATTTACTGCCTTGCTGAGTCTCTCCCCCACTGGATCTAGGGGCTTATTCTAATGAATGCCCAGGCGTTTTCCCTGCCACAATGTTTATGGTTCTTGAGTAAACAGCCCCAGCTAGCTATCCCTCAATTTACATATCTGCCCCTTTGGTGTACCCCCCCCACCCCGGTCCTGTCTACCACCGGACCTGAATATACAATCTATGCATAAGTTAATGAAGACCAATCTGATGCTCTGTGCCCCAAATCTTCAATAAAAACCCCTGGACCCAAAGCTCAGGGCTCTCTCCCAGATGATGAGGGAGAAATCACATGGTCCTGGATCCCTTTTTGTCATGGGGTAGATCAGACCTGCCGGAACCCGGGGTTGACCGTAACCAATGCGTGTATAAATCTCACACTGAGACACGCGGGGGGAAGAAATCCGGCGACCACGGGTCTCCTCCACCATCGCCCAACTTGGGGAGAAAGACCTCGTGGGTTGCCCAGCCGGGGGTTTTATTAGAGGCATTAAGACACATTTACATTGGATTGATTATTCATGGGATTAAGCAGAACAGGGGTAGGATTACTCATTGCAAAGCATTGGGATGTTGATTCAGATCCGGTGGCAGACACGACCAGGTGAAAGCAATATTCAGAGATCAGCAAGCCAGAATTTTTTAAGATACACCTTTGCCAAATTCCTATTAGAGAATTCCCATCCCACAGACATGATCCACACTTGCTCACACAGGAATCACACGGAGCTGTGCTCAAAACGTGTAAATTCTCAGG
>PVJI01030805.1:0-13774 GCA_004026765.1 Micronycteris hirsuta
ACATATACACAAGGAGGAGAATGAGTTTGGTCCATTTGACAACTTGTTCTTGGACCACAGACAGATTTGATCAGAAAAAGGGAAGGAAAATGGAAGGGTCTTCTGCAGATCACTTCCCACATGACCAAGAAGATTAAAGGCTATAAAATAAACCAGAGGATTTAGGAACCTTCGTGTTATAAAGGGAGACCAAAATAATAAATCAATTACCACTCAGTTAAAAGTTTAATTAAACCATTTCAAGTATCTCTCAACCTAAAATGAATTGTGAAGGTTAAACCTGAATCGAAATCATTAGAGACAAACTAAGCCTTTATAAGCCTCAAATTTTATGGACTTGCACAAAGAAAAATAGAAGAACTTGGAATTCTTAATAAAAGGTTTTGAAGAAATTTTCTCGTATTAAGAGTCTGAGTTACTAAAGACAAGAAATACTTTTTTAAGTTAGACAGCACAGGTAACTAATCTTTGTATATACAAGTAAACATGAGAAAATGTCTTTTAAGAATTTAACTCAAAAGTAAATTAGCCCTGGTTGGTGTGGCTCAGCGGACAGAGCACTGGCCTGTGAACCAAAAGGTCACTGGTTCGATTCCCAGTCAGGGCACAAGCCTGGGTTGCAGGCCAGGTCCCCAGTAGGGGGCACATGAGAGGCAACCAAGAGATGTATCTCTTGCTCACTGATGTTTCTCTCTCTCTCTTCCTCCCTCCCTTCCCCTCTCTCTAAAAATAAATAAGTAAATAAAATTTAAAAAAAATAAATTAGTTAATAAGGAAAATAACTTATAAAAGTAGCTCAATGGTAAAAATTTGATTATTCCCAGAGTTCCAAAAGAGTACGTAGCCATTATGACCCCAGATGGACCCAAATCCTATCCCCTGCACGTGAACTAGGTAACCGGGAGAGCAGGCACACCTCCTCCCATCGTGCTACGCTTTACTGTGCTTCACAGATGCTGCATTTCTTACAGTCTGAAGGTAAGACTCTTCACCAGCAAACAGGTCACGACTCACTTTGCTGCGGCAGTCACTTACGGGGGCAGTCAGTGCCAGCCCCGCAGTGCCTCCCAGGTCTGCCTGCACGCCGTTGGACCCCTCTGCTCTCTCAGTCACACATTCCTCAATCGTAAAGTCTGGGCATCCGAGCGGGGTCACAAGGCCTGGGCAACAGTACTAACCAACAGCACCTAACACACACGGAGAGAACATGCCGCCCGGCAGCGGCAAACCAATTCTTCTCAAGTAGACGTGGAAAGTCTCCCGGATAGACTGCGTATGTATTAACTCAAATCTCAACAAATCAAATCTCAATAGATTTAGAAGGACTGAGATCATACAAAGCATGTGGACTAAAATTAAAAATCACAGGAAGAAATCTGAAAACTCCAAAAAAGAATGAAAACTAATGTCCTCTCCTCAATAACAAACGGTCAAAGCAGAAGTTGTAAGGGAAATTACAAAACACGTTGACTGAGATGCACCAAACGAAAGCGCGACGTCCCAAAACTTACAGGACGCAGTGAAAGCAGTTCTTGGAGGACGACTTACAGGTACAAACGCCTCTGGTAAAGAAAGAAAGATCTCCAACCAACAGCCTACCCCTGCAACTTAATAAACTGGAAAAACAGAAGTGAACTAAACACAACGCAAGCAGAAGGACAAAAATGATAATGATTAGAGTGGAAAAAAGAAGAAATAGAATATAGAGAAAACAAAAGAGAAAATCAACAAAATTAACAAAGGTTTAGCTCAACTCAGCAAGGAGAAGAGGTTAAGATTCAATTGCTACAATCAAGAATGAAGGAGGGGATATTACTATTGACTTTATGAAAATCAAAAAATTCCAATACTGTGAACCATTATATGTCAACAAATCAGATAAGTTTGATGAAATAAAGATGTCCTGGAAAGACACAAACTCCTGAAGCTAATTCAAGAAGAAATAGAAAAATAGGAATATCCTTATGACAAGCAAATAGAGTGAATCAGAAATCAAAAATCTTCCCACCAAAAATAAAAAGCCTGACTAAGTGGCTTTACTGGCAAATTCTATCAAACATATAAGAATTAACACCAACGCTTTCAGAAATCTTCCAAAAACA
This sequence comes from Micronycteris hirsuta, assembly GCA_004026765.1. Lineage (NCBI taxonomy): Eukaryota > Metazoa > Chordata > Mammalia > Chiroptera > Phyllostomidae > Micronycteris > Micronycteris hirsuta. The sequence continues at coordinate 2,103 of PVJI01030805.1, forward strand.
GAAGAGGAGGGGACACATTCTCACTCATTCTATGAGGCCACTATTAACCGATTCCAAAACCAGACAAAGACATTAGAGAAAAGACCATAGGCCAATGTCTCTGAATACAAGTATTTTCACCAAAACGCTAGCAAACCAAATCCAGCAGCATATTAAAAGGATTACACAATATGAGCAAGTAGGATTTGCCCTGGGAATGCAAGGGCGATTCAATGTACGGAACTCCATCCATGTAATACACCGTATCAGCAGAATGAAGGGAAAAATCCCCATGAGCGTCTCCACAGACACAGAAAAGATGTCTGACAAAGTCCAACACCCTTTTATGATAAAAACACTTGGCAAACTAAGAAGGGAACTTCCTTAACCTGACAAAGCATATTTAAAATAGGTATCACAGACATCACCATCCCTCATGGTGAGAGGCTGGGTGCTTTCTCCCCAAGATCGGCCACAGAACAAGCTGTCTGCTCTTACTGCTTGGACTCAACGCCGTTCCAGAGTTTCTAGCCAGGGCAGTCAGGCAAGAAAATCAAGTGAGAGGCATCCGGGGTGGGAAGGAAGAAGGAAGACTACCTCTAGCTGTGGATGACAAGATCTTACAAAGGTAGATCCCTAAAGAATCTACTAAAAAACTATTAGATCTAATGAACAATTTCAGCAAGGCAGCAGGATACACGATCGATACATGAATACTAGTTGTGTTTATTAACCAGCAGTGAACAGTCTGAAAATAAAAATAACAAGTTTATTTCATTATCAGTGGCATCAAAAACATATAAAATACCTAGAAATAAAAAACCAAAGAGGTATAAGACTTGTACTGAAAAATACAAAAACATTGCTAAATAAAATTAAAGACCTAAATGAATAAAAAGACGTGCCATGTTCATGGATTGGAAGGCTTTGCATGAAGACAACAATAGTCCCCAAACTGATCTACAGATTCAACACAGTCTTTATCAAATTCCAAGTGCTTTATTTGAAGAAACGGACACACTGGTGCCAAAAATCATATAAAATATAAGAGACCCTGAAGAGTGAAAACGATCTTGAAAAAGATCCAAGTTGGAGGACACAGTTCTCCTATCTCGAAATGTACTGCTGGTCTGAGGACAGACGTCCAGACTAATGGACAAGCACTGAGAATCCAGACTGATGCCCACGCCTCTGAGGTCAATGATTTTTGGATTTTTGACAAGGATGCCCAAACCACCCAGTGGGGAACTTGGGGGCAGAGGCGTGCTTCCTCATTTTACATTGTTTTAATCTTTTCCACCAAGGTATTACCACTTTTGCAACTGAAAAAAGGAAGTAAACGGACCAGTGAAACGGCTCTGACGGGCTTACCCGCACAGAGCCTGGCCCAGGAGAGGCACCCAAGTTCCCGGGGAGTGATGGGAGCTTGACACCTGTGGGTCCACCTGCAACAGCAAGGAGGGCAAGTTCAGGGGTCTCAAGACCCCTTTCAGCTGTTAGTGGGGCCCCCAGTCCAGACGAGGAGGAGGAACGGGCCCACCTGTGGAAATCACACCGCGGAAGGCACTGCAGAGACAGTAAGGGGGTTTATGCTCCTGGGCAGGGCTCCCAGGTCTCAAAAGTCTGGGGAGCCCTGGCTGGGATGAGGGGCAGCCACCGAACCTTTCCGAGTGACTGGTGACAGGTGGCATGGAGTGTTTCCCCTGGAAGGCAGAGGGCAGCGAAGCCACAGGTACGAAAACAAACAACACAAGGGGATCGGTTCGACTGTCCACAGGGATGGGGATGTGCCCTGTGTCAGGCCCCATGCCAGGACCGGGGACCAGACCGGGGACCAAACATAGGACACAGCCCGCATGCCTTCCTCGGGCGTTCCTCACAAGCAACAGAAAGGGACAGAGGCAATGAAAGCACCCCAAGAAGGGCAGAACTGAGACACATTTGTGGGGTTGCAGGAGCCCAGAGACGGGCCTCCTACCACCCAGGCCAATGTCAAGTTCCTAGAGGCCACCTCAAATGGAATGAGTCTTAGGATCGCGCAGGGTGAGCCAGGCTGAGACGCTCCGAGGGCTTCCTGGCAGAGCGATGGCCAGGAGACTGATATCAAGGGGGACAGGATGAGCGTGGGGAGCTTGCTGCAGGAGAGACACAGAGGAGCCCCTGCCTCTTCCCCAGGAAGGAGGGCGGAGTTCAGGGTGAAGTCCTGTGCCGTCTTTCACTAACATCAGTAGGAGGGACAGGGTGGGAGTCAGGTGTGAGCACCTCGTAAAAACCAACGCACGCAACTCCACATGAAACTCCATCTGCCTATGGCTGTGCATTCATTCATTGTTTATAAGCGAAGTGAAAAATGCCAGTTATTTTATCTCTTCCTCACATTTCATTTTAGTAGGAAGATCTTAATAAGCAAAGCTGAATAAAAAGAGAATTAAAAGCTTTGTAACAGGCTTTCTCAGAGTTCTTTTCACGTTAATCCTTCAGACTTCCATCTGCCATATGAATTTTACAAAAAGAGATTATCCATTTTCTCGAGCTTATAGATTCAACTCCAGAGGCAGGGACGCAAACCCTTGAAGTTCCCGACTGAAGCTCTGATGCCACCTTCCTGCTCAGCCCCACTCTTTGGAGAGCCAAGACACCTGAAGGGCTGCGCAGGGAGCGGCGTGGGGTCACCGAGGCTCCGCCTGCAAGGTCAGGAAGGCTGCGCCTAACTCACCCCTGACTGGGTGGCAGAAAGCAGGCTGGCTGAGCTTCGAGGCCCCAGGCACATGGAGATTCTTTTTTTCCCCAGCTTTATTAAGAAATCATTGACAAATAAAAATCGTGCATATTTAGGTTTTACGTGTGATTTTCAAGATGTACAAGATGATTTAATATAGGTATGCACTGTGAAGTGCTTCCTGCAGTCACGTTCATTAACGGGTCCATCACTCACATCGTACCCATGTTTGGTGTGCGGCGCGAACACTGAGGTCTACTCTCTCAGCAGATTTCAAGTACACGGATAGACCCGGCACTATTACCTGCAATCACCACACTGTACATTCAATCCCCAGACCTCACCTGGACATCTGTGCACTTCCATCAGTGCCTCCCCCTTCCCCCAGCCCCTGGCAACCCATGTTCTTTCCTCTGGTTCTATGAAATTTGCTATTTTAGATTCCATACATGAATGAGATCACACAGGATTTGTCTGTCTGTGTCTGGCTTATTTTGCTTAGCATAGCGTCCTCCAGATTCATCCATGCTGCCAATGGCAGGACTTCCTTATTTTTTATGGCCGAGTAATGCTCGGGGGGTGGGGTGGGGTGGGGTGTGTGTGTGTGTGTGTGTGTGTGTGTGTGTGTGTGCCATTTTCCAGGTCCGTTCATCTGCCCATCGACACTCAGGTCGTTCCCAGAGCTCGTCTGTCGTGAAGGGCACTGCAGTGAACACAGAGCGCTGGCATCTCTCTGAGAGGCCAACTTTGCTTCCTCTGGACGCATGCCCAGAAGAGGGACTCCGAGTCGCAGGACAGCTCTGTTTTAATTCCGTGAGGATGTTCCATATTGCTTTTTCCATGGTGGCCGCACTGACTTACACTCCCTCGCCAGGGACAAGGGTCCCTTTCCCCAGTATCCCTCCCACACACGAGCTCTTTCTCTTTCATGAGCGAAGTCTAACAGGTGCGCAGTGACCCTCATGCCAGTACCGGCACTCATCCCCTCATGACTAGTAGTGATGTTGAGCACCTGTCCACCACCTGGACATCATCTTGGGAACAAGCCCAGTCGGGTGTTTGCCTGTTTTGTAATTGGGTTATTTGGTAGATTCCTGGGGCCTCACCCCGACCTTCGCCCCCCCACCCTTCCCCAAGGCAAACAGAATCAAAGGTGAACTATCGGGGCAGGACGTGAGAAGGGGAAACTGCCCAGCTTGCCCTGCCTCCTCAGCGGCGAGAAGATGGATCTGCTCACAGGCCTGGGTGGGCGGAGGGAGGCCCAGACACCCCGCCGACAGCAGTCGATGGGGGCAGGCTACGAACACGGCCGTCCTGCGCGTCGGCCATGACTGCCGCAGGTGCGGGTGGATGCTCTCCATTTTCACCTCACTCGGCTCAGGGTCGCAGGACTTCTCACGTCCCAACACCGTAACACCCTGTCACGGTGTACTCTTCCGAGCACCCTGGGCACAGCCAGGACTCGTCACCCAGCGCATTTTCCGTCTGGAGTCTGTCCTCACTCACTGAGTCAGACGGACGAGCAGTGAGCCAGCCCGCGTGTTAGAAATGCATCTAAGAATTCCCAGGAACGCGAATTGGATTATTGGTGTGGCTAATGAGCCCTACGAGGGGACGGTCACCCCAGACAGGGCTTCTGCACAGGAGACCAGCCATTGCCTGTCACCGCAGAACAGTAGGTTTGGGGGGGCTCTTTGCTAACTCCTGCCTGCAGCTGCTGCTCCTGTGCTGAATGCGTTCTTCATCTGTGGGGACCTAATTACGCTGCCTGGACACTTCCTCCGACCCGTCCGCCTGCTGCCTCTGACGCCACTCGGGGGAGACGACTGGACCCTGCACCCCAGGTGCACCTCCCTTCACATGCTGCGACCATGAACGATTCTGTACAAAGCAAAGCTTTTTGCAATCAGGATCCTTGGTCCAAGTATACATGATCAGTTCAGAAATGCTGTCTTTAAGAGCATACACATTTATTTGTCACATGTGTTATAAGAACAGCTGCCTGTCACTGTATTCTTTGACTGAATCCTCACGGCCTGCCTTGCCACAGGAACACCCAACTGTATTCAGGTAAGCAAGGTGAAGCTGAGAGAGGTAACGTCATCTGCTTCAGGTAACGCAGCTCCTAGGTGCTAGGGCGGCGTTAGACCCCCACTTACCTGACGACGAGTTCACGCCTTTTAGCCTGTTGGATGGTGCCACCTCCCTTCATTCATCCACTCACTCCGTCACTCACCCTTCCTCCACCTACCAACCAGGCCCGGCGAGAAGCACCGGCAGGCACAGGGAATTCAAGCACAACCGCACCGGGGCAGATCCACACCTGGACTGTCATCGGACTTCCGGGTTGGCCATTCGGGCTTTCCGTGTATCTACACCCACCAGACAAAGCCCAAGGACACCAGACAGAAACCTGGAAGCAGCGTCTTTGAGAACACATCAGCACCGCCGTCACAGACGCGCACGTCCAGGGGGCGGCTCCCGCCCGGCACCCCCGCCCCCTTACCATCTCCTGTTCTTCTCAGGGTGGTGGGCTCTGGCGTGCTCAGAGGCCGGAGGGGGATGACGACCTCGTCCACATCCACCCCTTCCTCCGTGTGCTTCTCGGACACGTGGGAGAGGAGCTCCGACTGGCTCGGCGAGAAGAGGTTGCAGCACTTACACATGAAGATGGCCGGGCTTTCTGCAAGAACAAAAGCGTTATTATGTCGTTGCATCTTCCTAGAAACAATGATTATTTCCAACCGCCGACGCAAAACACTGAAGGTCACCCATCTGGACCATCGCTGGCCTCTGGCTGACCGTGTCTCTCATGGACTCCTGCCCAGCCAGGAAGCTCACTCCTACCTTCCAGCAGCCCCTGGGGGGAACCAGCCCCCTCCAGACTCAAAGAAAGGGTTTCTCCGTGAACAGGCAGGCGAAGTAACGGCCTGAGAGAATGCTTTCTTCCCCAGCAGCACATGAAATAGAAATTTAACAAAGCAGAACATTGCTTCATCAATGAAAATCTCTCGTGAATACTGTCAATCGATATTTTATTTTTTCCAAGATATGCTTTATTCCTAAAGAACCCAGAAAGCTTCCCAACTGAGAAGAGACTGCAGGAACAGCTCGCTCTCTGTGCGGGGCCATGCGGTCTTCAATGCACTTCTGCTGGTCCTGCAGACAGCCCATCGTTCAGGGGAAAGGGGTCTGTAATCCCCATTCCACGGGTGAGGAAACTGAGGCCGAGACAGGTTAAGCCGCCCACCCGAGCCACGGCTGGCAGGAGGCAGAGACCGGACTCACTGCTACCTGCTCCCGACAGGAGCTGTTTGGCTACAGACCATGAGCCGAGTTCCTCCAAGCGAAAGCTGAAGTGCTTACCACTATTGCAACAACATCTGAAATGAAAATCATCACTGAGAAGCACAAAATCCCCGAATCTTATCAGTGTCTCCCTTGTTCACTTCAGCATCCGGTGCGCAGCGGCCGTGGGTGGGCCCCCAGCTGGCACCGGGACACAGAGACGATGCAGGCGGGAGGCCCCGCCACAGAAGAGGCCACTGCCTCGTCGGGGAGACAGACACACCCAGGAACAACTGCATCTTCGTGTTTTTACTTAAACTACTTCCCAATGGGCCCATAAATAACCTTGATTCCTGTCTGCTTTCAGGAGAAAGGGACTTCTGTGACATTCACGGAGACACCTCCTGGAGACCACGGACTTGCTGCGAGGGGTCGCAGTCCCCAGGTGCGGCAGGCGCTGTCAGGGGCTGGCGGAGTGCTGGGGGCTGCAGCACAAGCAGGAGGCCTCAGCAGCCCTGGGTGGGCTTAGCCACCTGCTGTCAACCAGCGTATGTTTCCCGAGTGTCTGTTGCGTGTCCAGCCCTGTGAAGAGAGGGGGCTGGACCTGGAGCTGCCCGGGGGCAAGTGGGGACAGCACACATGGCCTAGGATGACTGTCAACCCCGGGCTCAGCCGTGTGATGCAGATCACGAGACTGGCCAGCCTCTGAACTGAAGTCACAGAACCACCAGGGGCCTAGTCGGCAGGGCGGCGGTAGCTGCAGGAGGGCACCAAAGGTCGCCGAGGAGACGGGCAATCGCTCCCAGAGCCTCGGCAGCGCTGGGCCTCCACTGCAGTCTCCTTCAGGCCACTCGTCCTCAGAAGGCAGCTCACAGGCTTCCGGAGAGCCGGGCTCGCAGCCCCAGCCCTGTGCCCGAGTCCGCCTGCTTGTGCCATGCGGGCATGCAGGAAGGGCCATGGGGCCTGGCTGCCACCGGCATATGGGCCAGGAGCCCCCAGGATGCTTGCTCGCGGTTTCTGACCAGCAGCTCCACTTCTCGAGACCCCGCCGCAAAATTACCCGCCACAGACGGGGGCGCTGCACGGAGACACGCGACACGGAGGTGTTTGGGGCAGCGAGCTCCAGAACCACCCCCGTGCTCTGCTCGGGCAGGCCGTGACACGTCCCCACCAAGAAATTCGGTACAGCCACTCAAAACGGTGTTTTCAAGGAATTTCAAATGATGTGGGAAAAGGCTCCTAAAGAACGTTAAGTGCGAAAGAGTGGGACGCACCTGTGTCACTGATGGAGGGGTGCTACTGACGAGCGGGTGGAGGGAAGAGCAGCCACCCAGGCTGGGAGAAAATGCCCCCCAATCCTGACTGTCAGACTCTCTGTCACTTACGTGTTTTCACAAGGAGCCTGTATAAGTTATAAAAACGGAAAGACCGTCTAAAAAGCAAGACAACAGATAAGCACAGCGTTGGGACGTCGTTCTAAAGGAGCTCAGAGCTGCTCGGGCAAGGACAGCGCCGTGTCCAAGGCCACGTCCCCCAGGCTGGCGCGTGACTGTCCACCTGCTGTGTGAGCGACAGCCACACTGCAAACAACAAACAGCGTGAGTGAGGGAAGGCAGGAGTCCTCGGCTGACACACTTGGAAGGCTTCCGGGAGGAGGCGCTTGACCGTTCAAGTGAAAAGCGGCCAGGAACAGGACCCGCAATCCCGGGGAGGACACTGGTACTCAGAAGAGCACCAGACGTGGACTCAAAGCCACCCCCCACGCGTTAGCTCCGGCGGCCCCCACCTCCCGGCCAACCCGGGTGCATGGCCCCCATTCTACAGGTGGAGGGCTGACCTCCCTCGGCCACACAGCCAGCCAGCCAAGTGCAGGGTCAAGGTGGAGCCCAGCTCTACCTGACCCAGCCCGGGGCCCCCACAGCGCCACATGACCCTCCCAGGGCCAGCACCAGTGAGGAGTGGGGCTGTTTCGCTACCAACGATGCAGTCTTTATTTATGAGCAGCTGTTCCAAAAGCCCGAGCAGAGGGCACAGCGTTCCCCCTCGCACAGGGTCTGTGACTGCCCCCAAGACCGGTGATGTCACAGCGCCGTGCGAAGAAAGCAGAAAGCCAACACAAGCGGAGCAAGTGTCAGACCAGGCTGCCTTCCCCAAGTACTAAGAACCTTCCTCTGCCAAGTGATAGCAGAGGAGCTGTTTTCATTATTATAGCAGGCTCACGTGAAAAATGTATCTTACACCCTGAAATATCGTTATTATGTTGTCAGCTAACTGTGATGAAGATGCTATAATTTGGATGCATTTTTAGGCCCAATTACTAGGCACTCGTCCTAACAAAAGGACTCAAAAGAAAATGACGTGTTCAGCACAAGGGAAATAACAGAAGTTTGGGGTTTGAGCACTCAATGTCTCTGAATTACTTGCCAGTTTTTAATCTGCTACTCGGTACTATTAAAAAGGAAAACCTTAAAATGAACAAGTCCTGGTTCCCGAACGCTGACTTGCAATTAGCTAGGTCCTGTCTGTGACCTCTGACATGCCCCTGCTGACCGTCACCCTGCCTGGGGACACAGGAACAAATGAGGGCCTCTGACCCCACTCCTTCCGGGAGAAGGCTGTGCACCGGAATGAGCTGGGAGGTCCCAGGAGGTTGGCGCGGCCCCTTTGGCTCTGGGCAGGGTCGCTGGTCACTGACAGGACCCCCTTCCTTTGGGCGCCGGAGGCACACGTGTCAGCTGGAGCTGGCCTGCCCGAGCGCCGCCGCCCCGAACCTCAGGATGGAGCGGAGACGCGAGCTCTGAGACTGCCGTGCGCCCCACGCCTTTGTGGGGCGCCGTCCACATCGCCATGGGCAGCGCCCGTAGCCGGAGCCCCGCCAGGCCCAGGGCCATCTCCCCTCAACAGCGGTGCCGCTGGGGACACAGCGGGCACACAGCACGTGCCAGACCAACCGAGGGTCGCGACCGTGCCAAACACCTATCGGTAACCACAAGAACGTAAAGTGCTACATCACTAGACGATCAAATGACTTCACTTAAAAGCTACAGCTTTAAAAAAAAAAACTGCCTCCCTTCTTCCCCTTGATTAGTATAAATCATCCTCTCTGCACTGTAACTACTTTTTACTGGGATTGATTAACCTCAAGGAGAGCTACACAGCCAAAGCTCAGCTCCTAGTAAATTATCTAGCTTAGGAGAAGCGGGGTAGCAAGTGCTTTCAGAGCTGCATTTTTGTTTTCGTGTTTTCCACTTGCCCCGAAGTTATTAAATTCATGAGAGCCGGCAGCTTCCCGACAGGAATGGGAATACTGTAACAGCACAGAGCCCGACGGCCGTCACGTCCCTCATAATGAGTGCAGCCTCACGTGGGTGGCAAAGCTCGGCGCGGTTTAAAATGCCTTCTTCCTTCGTCTTCAGGAAGGAGGCTCGGGTTGGGACAAACACTGTCCTTCCACTTATAAATACTTTCTTTTACGGACCATACATAACATCGTCGCCATCCTCATCCTCACCACACTTACTGAGAACCAAGTAATGAGGCTCAGAGAGGAAGGCGTAAACCCTCCGCATGCGACGCGCCGAGCAAGGCTCCTCACGCCAGTCCCATGGAACGGGGTTACTGCTGCCTTCCCTCCCATCCGAGACGGCCGTCTCAGGGGGCGCTGGCAGACACATACGCTCTGACAGACAGACCACTAAATAAGGGAGCACCGCCACATAAACTAAGGGGCCCTGGTCTCTTATCACACCAATGGAAAGATGCCTCTTGATTTTAGAGATGTGAAAATGTGAGTCTTCGGATCAGTGACATTCGGTGACATTTCCAGGCTCCACGTCAGGGGCTGCACGGTTTTAAGTGCCGGGAGGCTGGATGTGAACTTGGGAAAGCCCGACTCCCGACTCTGGCTCTTTCCCCTCCAGGCCACATTTCCATTCTCAGCACCCTCCACACACGCTCTGGCTGGGAGCCCCGCTGCTGGGGAGGCGACCCCGTGGCAGTAAGTCACACCCCAATGTCCTGAGCAGGAAGGAGGCAAGTGTGTTCTGAGTGCCAGGTGCTTCCACACTCCTAATCACACTCAATCCCACCAGCGGGGCCACTGCCAGCCCGAGAGGCCCCCCATGAGGCACAGAAAAGTGCACCCCTTCCCTAAGATGCCCACTCCCCTGACAGTGGTCACAATATTGATTTTGTGTAACAAGACACTTTACTGCCAGCTGCTGAAAACCGTCCTAACGAATGCACAAACCCATCATGTGAAACGGGTCCCGTCGAGGTGGTGCCCTGGCGCAGTGGGCCACCTGCGCGGCTGTGCCATGCGTGGCCCTGCTGATAAGTTGGCCGTGAAGACGTCACCCACGTCGCAGATGAGGAAGCTGCAAGTTGCCTAACGAGAGTGGACTCGGGCCTGGGTGGCTCCAGAGCTACTCGGGCCACTCGCAAGCAGCTGGACATGAGGCGGGAAAGCCGGGTGCGCGGCATGCATGGTGTGCAGGTGTCCATACCAGGACATTCCAACCACGTGCCTGCCACAGCTCGCAAGAACACAGAAATCCCTGTGGCTGCGGCACGGGGGAGGCTTCTCGGGCAGGACAGCTGGAGGCAGAGCACGAAGAGAAGGGGACTCCTGCAGGCAGGGCGTGCACAGGCCGGCGGTGGGGGCAGAAGGTGGGCGGACCCTGGCCCCCACAGAGCCTCTCATTTGGAGCACGAATTCACAGCAAGCAGGTGCCTGTGGAGCACACAGCAGCCAAGGAGAGTCACAGCAGCTCCTGGTCCTCGGAGAGCTAACGCGGGACGGCAAGGGACACCCGGCCTCCCCAGCAGGAGGCCCGTCTGAGAGAGGTCAGGGCGGCACCCAGGAGGCCTGCCCCATGGGGAAGAGCAGCGACCTCCCAGGCGTGGTCAGCAGGGCGGAAAAGCTGAATCTGGATCTGGAGTCTCCTGACTTTTAAACACCAGCAATTAAAGAGATTTCCTCATGGCTGATGAGTTTTCGGTATTTCTCTGTGAGGCGGATTAGACACGTGGCTGGGCTGGTGAGGATGGGAGGGGACGCTGCTTCACCTGTCACTCTCTCCTAATGGTACATTAGGCTGATAAACAGAAGTGCAGATATTCAGGTTAAAAAAAAAGAAAGGAGAGGAATGGAGGGAGGGGATGGGAGGGAAGAAGGAAAGAGAGAGAGGAAGAAGGGACGGAGGGAGGAAGAAAGAGAGAGAGACACAGACAGATGTAGAATCCATGGGGAAGAGGTGTTCCTAACACCAGAGACGCAATGCAACGAGCTGCCGGCTGGGTGCGCCCTGTCCAGCCCCGGGGCAGGTGAGCATGGTGCCCAGGTACCCGAGGGCCCGTGCTCAGGGCAGGCTGGGCCGGGGAAGGCGGGGCACTCCCTGCACGTTCTAGGGAAACTCCCACACATGGCCACAGGAAGGAAAAGCTTCAGGAGGTCCTGGCGCAGAGTGGCACGCCCACCGTCCCCACCCACCCCGGCTGCAGAATACTAAGCTGCCTCCTGTGTTCACATGGAGCATCATCTGTGCCTGCACTGGATCCTCCCCGCTGCCCTGTGGAGTGGCCTGGGAGGGGACTGTACCATGTACCATCACCATCCCCGCCTCCACCACTACCATCACCCCCATCTTATGGAGCAGGAAGCTGGGGCACAGACAGTGAGTGAGTT
>PVJI01030806.1:0-13790 GCA_004026765.1 Micronycteris hirsuta
ACGTAAATGAAGGTACTGAGAGAGCCTGGTCCGCCCAGGACTGTGGAGACCGGCGCCCCCTTACCTCTCTCCTCCCCATCGTACTCTCCGAGATAAGGGGGGATCTCCGCCTGGTACTGCAAGCCGATCATGATTTCCTGCAGGGAGACACAGATGCGGCAACAACTCACTATAAAAAGCCCTGGAAAGATTTCCACCTCATTAATCAGTTACTGCAGGTCAAAAGAAACTGCATTGTGTGGTAACAAAATTTCTTAAATTATTTAAAAAGCCACTTTGATACTTTAGCTCAAAAGGCCGTGAGTTTCGGCGGCCGCTCGACTTGCCTTCCTCAAGTCTTCGGGCGCGTCGGTGCCGTCCGCGTCGACTCCCTCCACCTCCGGCTCCTTGTCCCCATCACAGGTCGTGTTCGCTTGGAGAGGAAACTCAATTTCAAAAGGTGTTCGCCGCCCATTTTTGGAGCACACAGAAGAGTTCCTGGTACCCGGTATTTACTGAAACGTGCTGGCGAGATGAGATCGGGGCAACTGCGCTAAACCTCTGTACTATTCCCGCACTTCCGCCACCAAGACGGTGTGTGCAGGCGTGTCCGGCCGTTCGGCGTCTCTGAGCGACGCGGGAAGATGAATTGTCTTGGGCCACACGTTAAATACATTGTGACACGTAATCATGAAAAAACTTCATGTTTTAAGTAAATTTACGATTCGGGGCTGGGCCGCAGGCCAGACGCCCCTGGAGGGTGTCTTTAGCACTGCTCGGTGCTCGGTCCGGGAGTCTGCGAGGCACGAGGCAGACCACGAGGGCCACCCTGAAAAGGGAGATCAAGCACCGAGGCCCGGTTCTGCGCATCAGCCTGGGCCGCACACTAAGTCTCTGCACACATGTGTGTGTGTAATCGCACTAGTGAACCAGTCATGCCACAAAAACGCCTGCAAAAGAAGTCGCACATGAGAAATCATTTCTGTGCGAAGACCTTCTAAATATTACTGATGGGCATTAAGGCATAACACCAAGAACTAAAAGGAAAGAAATGATTAAATAAATCACAAAAAATTAAAAATACATTTTGAGCAACTGACAGGTTTTAGAAACAGGAGAGTAGGGGCCCTTAAACGTCTGTCCAGAAGGAGGTCGTGAGCCCCAGGGCAGGCGACGCCCGGAGGACAGCCGGCCACGCAGAGCCACGCGAGCGTCCGGTCTCCAGACGTGGCGTCAGCCGAACGCGGTCCCAACAGAGACCTTCATGTTCTTACCCAGGTCACAACAGCTCTCTACTTCAATTGGGCAAGGAACTGAGAACATTCTGACAGGCTACTGAACGCACTAAAACGCGGTCGCGTGAGAGCAGCGACTCGGCCACCAGGCCGCCACCGCGGTGCGCCTTACATCGCAGCGGCCGCGGGAAGAAGTCGGACGTCTCGTGGGAGGTCACAGACGGGGTCAGGTCGTCCGCGGAAGACTGCGTCTCCTCGTCGTCCCCCGACAGGAGGTCCTTGGCGATCTCCTCCTGTGGGCGCAGGGGTGCGGAGCCGGAGTCAGAACCCAGCCCCGCGTCCGCGTTACAGACGCCCTTCCACAGTGCTCCTCGCAGACGGGACTGCGGGGTCACGACTGAGACCTAGCGGAAGCTCCTCTAGTTTTGAGAGAATTTGAAATTCTGTAACTTCACGTCAATATTTAAAAGCATGTAAGACTTAATTATATTGAATAACTACACTATTATACATTTACAACAATTTGCCTAATTTGTGGATGTGCAAAGAGCTTATCTGAAGCTACAGACTAACTTTCAGTGACTTTGTAACAAAAACAATCTTACTAAGTGGTTAACAATTAAATTCACTTTCTGCCAAAATAAAGTCAGCCCTCAGTATCTGAGGGTTTCCCGTCCACAACTCAGCCAACTGCGGATCTGAACTATCCGGGAGAGCGTGTCCTCGGCAGCCAGGCCCGCGGCGGCGGTCCGTCCTGACACCCAGGCTTCTCCGCGCATCGCCCTCTGCAGCAGGGCCACACGCCACGGGTCACAGCGCCGCAGCGTCAGGGGCCGCAGCCACCCAGGGTGACCTCTGCACGTGGGCGGATGCGCGCCATCCCCCAGCAGGGACTTGAGCCCCTCGGACACTGGTGTTCCCAGGGGTCCTGGGGCCGCCCCCACCCCCCCCACAGATACTGAGGGACGACTGTGAAACAAAACCAAAACGCCTGGCAAGCCCCCCTTCCCACTGCGTGGAGAGCCCACCGGCGAACAGCCCCGACCAGCAGCGACGCCAGCTCAGTGGAGACAGGCCCACACGCGAGGCCGCGCAGGCGGCAGCCGCCCCGTGCCGGGAACCGCGGCTGCTGGCTCTGCGGCCCATTCGCGCGACACTCGACTGAGAAGTGGGGACGTGACTCACAGGAAGAGGCTCCAAGATGTGGATTCCTCTCCCTGCCTGGGACCGGGCAGGCGAGGGAGGCTCCCCAGGGATCTGTTAGCAGAGACAGCGCCGTGTGAGTGCTCCTCCGCGGGCTCCGGGCCTTCCCCGCGAGCAGCCCGTCAGCGCCGGGCCGCAGAGGCCCCAGCTGCTGCGGCCACGGCCACCAGCCCTCGCAGGGCCCCAGACCCGGGGCCTGTGTCCAACCCCCACCCCCCCGCCTGAGCCAGCTCCGTTTGAAGGCTTCCCGGGGGGGGCCACTGCCCAGGGCATCCAGGTGTTCACGGGGTCAAAAGGGGTTGGGGCAAAATCTACGTCCAGGCAAAACATGTCTGCGTAGGAGAGATGGAGCACCAGGAAGGAACCCGCAAACATGCAAATGTTGGGAAGCTACCGGCCCCCCCCCCCCATGAAGTGCTGCGACCAAAGCCAACGACATTCGAATCGGTCACCAACGCGGGGACAGCGGTGGACGGAGAAGAAATTCACAGTTCAGAACCGTAGCTCCCTTCCACCGAAGGAAACGCTGATGGAAGCAGCCAGTGGCTGTGGCCCTGGGACCCCTCTTTCCGATGCCCGCACTCACTTTGTCCAGGGTCATGTCCGGCAGCTCGTCCGCAAGGCCACTCGGGGAGCTGTCCGCGCTGGAGTCCGCGGTGGCAGGCAGCGCAGGCTCACAGCCATAGAAGGCCAGCAGGTCCTCCAGCGGCATGCTTCCCTCCTGCAGGGGCCGGGCACGCGTGAGTGCAGCATGGCACATGCTCGCACGGGAGCGGCACGGCAGGACCACGCTTTGGCGTCCTTTCCGTGCCCCCGCCAGACGCCAGGCTCGAGCCCCGGGAGCTGCCGTTAACACGGGCGCAGACGCCCAACTGCAAGCCTCCTGGTCCCCTTCACAGGCTTGCCCCTCAGGTGCACTTGAGAACAGTTCTGACCAACTGACAACTTCCTGCGATTTTCAACTCGCTTCCTTGCAGTGAACAGTCTACCACTTGGCTTATTTATTCTGCACGTTCATTAGAAGACACCTGATCAGAACCCTTTGCTGAACATTCCCTAACACCAATGGTATTTATTGGTAATGTTCAAAAGACAAGTATCCTTTCCTTTCCTACTACTGTGCCCGTTTTGCCTACTCTCCTGCACCGTCTACTGGGGGCTGCATTGCGAGTGCGCCTTGCGGATGGGAAAGCAGGCTGCAACGCCTGGTGCGCACTAAACAAAGGGAAAGTCGCCGGAATGGGACTAGGCGCCCACGTGCAAAGGTGAGGGAGGAGCTCTTCGCTCTTGATTAGTTCTCTAGATCTTCCCCAATCTCCTCCTAACACTCACTAAAAGCAGATCAAAGCCGCTCTTACCATCATCTCTAAAAGAAAAACAGAATTCTGCCAGACCACGAAAACCTCCACTAGGCTGCACACCCTCAGGCAGTGGCTGAGCTAACACACGGCCTGAAGCGTCCAGTCCCCGCTGGTTTATGACAAATAGCTACCTGTGCAGCCCAGCGCGCTGACACCACCCTGCACAGCACAACGTGACGAGGCTGCCACCTCTTGCCTTTAGCAACAAGCATGGTGGCGGCAGGGGAGCTCCCGGGCCTTGGGCACCGCGCCCCAGCCATGTCCTGGCTCCGCACACCACAGGGAGCAGCGTCCCCTCTAAGACGACGTCCACAGACGCCCAAGGCTAAGTAGGCCCCCTACTCCCCCCGCCGAGTGCTGATGGCTCTCGTGCTTCTCAGCACACGACACCAAACCTGTGCACCCACCTGTCCCCACACTCACTGCAAGCTCCCGGATCTCAGGGCTACTGCCGGCCGCGTTCCAGGCCCCAGGCACTCCGGGTGTCCCCACCCCCTTGGAGGCAGGAAGGACCTGCTGGAACAAAGCCGGGCAGGCATCCCTTCTCCACAGTTTGTGCGTTACTGTCACCCCTTAAAGAAGCAAGACTTTTCTCCCTGAGTGGTTCCTCACAACTCTGTCTCTCTGCTCTCAAATACATTTGGCTTTTATAGGAGATATACATATTTTTTAAATGATTAAATCTAACTGCAATTGTGCTGGATTAAGTTGCCAGTGAATGACTCTATTTGGAAAATCCCAGGCCCAGCAGAGCAAGCCTGGGGTCCGAGCCCAGAAGCCTCTGCCTCCCGTCCTCTGTGCGGCAGTGCGAACCGCAGCCCACCCGCTGGGCAGGGTCAGCGGGAGACCACTGCTGTGAGAGTGTGCTCCGTCGCCTTCCCGAACGGGTCTGTGACTCTGGGCTGATCCCGGCGTGCGAATAAGGTCGATGCGCTGGGACGCGTACCCGGCACTTTTTCAAGGCGCCCCACAAAGGCCTCTCCTCGCGGTCCCGGACAGACACGAGTTTCACACCCACTTCAACTGAGTTCACATCGATTTCGATTTGAAAATCAAATCAAAACATTTACTCCTGCCAACTTTCAAAAAGATGACTGGGCGGGGGAGAAAACTGGATGTTACTTACATTTTAAAATAGAGTAAAACTTTTTCTCTTTTAATGCTCTCAGAGTTGTCTTGCCTACCAGACTGTAAGTAACCTGCAGGAGAAGACCACCCCCCCAACCCGTCCCCTGCAGGGACTCCAGCCCGGCCCTCCCTGGTGGCGTGGGCCAGCCCACGAGTGCCGGAGGGGCAGAGGGGCTCAGGACCAAGTCTTGAGCCGCCGCACCCCCCCCCCCCCGGGAGTCCCCACAGTCCGTCTGCCATCAGGGGCACCTCCTTCACTGTGCTGGCATACACTTAAAAGTTAGGCTAACAGAAAATAATCTTTAAAAATTAAATAAAAATGTGGGGGGAGAGGATGCAGACAGCTGTAATTGAACGACAATAAAGTAATTTTAAAAAATTAAATAAAAATGTACTTATCAGGCTATCCTCCCAAATAATGAGAAAATCAGAGACATTCTGTAGAAGTTAGATCAAAACCAGCAGAGTGGAAAATAATTTACAACAGAATTTCAAAAACCTTTGCTGGAAGTTAAAGCCACGCCCTGTACCTTCTCCAAGTCCTCGATCTCTGAGCTGAAGTCCTTGCCCCCGTCCATCACCTCCGCCTCCTCCAGAGCCCTGTCCTCATCGCAGCCCCGGGCCAGCGTCTCCGCGGTGGGGTCAAAGTCATGGTCCTCGGAGGACAGGGACCCTGTGGGGCGAAACGAGCTCAGTGGCGCTGCAGCTCCACACGGCAACACGCGCCTGTGTTCTCCCGCCAGCGCCTCCTGCGGTCTGCGTGAGCGCTGTCACGAGCGCATTCTCTGTGCGCCTCACGGGCTGCAGAGTAAGACCACGCGGGTCCGAGCGGGTCTCCGACCCGGCGGCAGCGGGCGGAGTGACCCGGCAGCGCTTCCGTGAGGACTCCAGTCCGTAAGGGTGAGACTGACAGTAGCCGCCGGCGTGTTCTGCGTGCGTGCCCCTACATACGTGTTCTCAGAGAAGAGTCAGACTTGCTTGTGAGGTCAGTTTAGTGCATTTGTATACAAGCAATGGATCAAGGGTTCCAGAAGAACGTGTTATACACTAGGGCTAAACACTTGGGGAGAAGAGAATATAAATGTGACCCAAATTCCACGCCTCAGTTCATGGTGCGAAACACAACAGAACTCTGGTTTTGGAACCAACACAAGTTGCTGTGAGGCAGCTACTCGGCAGTCTGGCCCACAGCAGCCTTTCGGGTTCCGGGGCACGAGCCAGACGGGCATTACACTGCACCAACACGCTTTTCTTCCAATTACTTAAAAAAAGCCTGACGATTATGCGAAGGGAATACAGAAAATCATAGGTTTTGGAGGAGGTGGCCCATTGCAAGTTGCTTTGGTCACTTCACACTTGCTTACGATTGTAATACATTTTAATGACAAATATGAAGTTACAAGATACTCTGAAAACGAAGTGGAAAAAGAAATAAGATCCATAATCCCAAGAGAATGAAATCAAATGATGAAAAATGGGACTTTCTCCATGTGTTTTGCTCCAGAATCTAATTCAATTAGACCAGGGACTCTCAGAGCTGGGAAGGAAGGAAGGATCAGAATCCTGAGGTGAATGAAGGGAGAAGCAGACAGACACATACACAACATAAAAAGTTTGATCTCTTTTTAGTCTAGCTATTTAATATTTTGAAATTTCAAACACTTAAGGACAGTGTGAAATCTTTAATAAAACACCAATCTAGACCTAAGATTTTTCACTATGGAAAAAAACCATAGACATAACTTAAAGTTCTTGATAACTCTGGAAAACTTTGGATAACTCTGATCATTTGCTCCAAAAAATATATACACATAATTTCTAAGGAACTTTATTTTTTAGGAAGTTTACATCACCTTACTTTTTTTAATGTTGAAAATATTATCTGCTCATTTTAAAACCTGTGAAAGTACAGGTGGATCAATTTGACTTTAAAGAAAAAGTACTACAGAGCTGAAAAGCAGAACATCCACCCTTACAGTTTTGCTGAAGCACCCGGACCCCCGTGTCAGGGCGGCTTCCGGTAGAGCCCTGCCCGCCCCGCGGCCCCCACACCGCGGGGCCCCCAGCAGCTCCCTGTTAGAGCGGAAGGTCCTCAAGGACAGCCAGAGGCGAGGGGCCTCGGGGTCTGCTCTTGGCTTCGTCCTCGCTTTCTGGGACCTGAGGCAAGTCATTTCAACTCTCCGGGCCTCGGTCCAGCTTTTCGTTTGTAAAACACACAGGGCTGGCTTAGCAGGCCTCCAGAGTCTCTTCTAGCTCTAAAATTCTCTTTAAAATTGACTAATCGATTGAAAACAGATTATGAACGTGTTTAAACACCGCAACCATACTATCGTTTTGCTTGTTGTTTGGACGGCAGTGTCTGCGCAGCAGCGGTGCGAGATGGAAACCCCGTTACCATCCAGATGTTTGGCACCGCGCACATAAATGTTCTTTTCCTGAACCAGTTATAACAAAGAAATGTTTGTCTCAAAACTACAGAAACGTCCTAAAACAATTTTTAAATGCAAAGATGTATGCAGTTACTTTTAAATAACCACAAATTCCTTGTCATAGTGTTAAGTACTTCACAATACCCTAAGTGAGAATTAAGTGAGACCTCAAAAGTGGACCCAACACACAGCGATCTGCGGGGGGTGCCGCTGCGCAGGGGGCCTGGGCACCCCCAGCTCCTGCGAACCAGGTGCCTCCCTGCAGCCAGTCCCCCGCATCCTCCAGTGTCAACCAGGGAGCTGCACCGGTCAGAGAGAGTCCGCCTGCAGACCCCTAGGGGGAGGCGGCAGCCAGCAGGGGGCTGGACGCGTGAGAGACCCAAACAAAGTCACATTCTGGGCAGCACAGGCCGGGCCCTCACCAGGGCCAGCGTCAGGGATTCACAGGCCCCAAAGGGTGCAAGGCGCAGAGTTCTGGGCGTGTGCCTGGGCCTCATCACATCCCCACAGGGTTCTGTGGCCACAGAAGGCGATGACGCCCCACGGCTGGCTCACCTCAGACGCTGTCACTGCTTCTCTATGCCAAACTTGGAAGTCCTGTGTTTCTTTTGATTGAGGCACCTTTACCTAACTAAAAGTTCGACTTTAACACACTCTGTAGACACTTCTCAACTATGAAAAATGCACGAGACACAATCAGGGAGGATGGGTGTGGTGCTTAATCATCAACAGTAGCCTCGACTTTTAACAAATAGAGTCAAAAGTAACATCTACACTAAGTTTCTGAAGTCGTGGGAAGGTGGTTTCGCCTTAACTGTCTCCAGCTTGGAAAAAAAAGAACATGATGTGTTAGAATTAAAGAGCGGTTGTCTGTTATCAGCTTTGTAACACGGTATTTTTTTCAACAGGCAAGACAAGAGAAAGAGAATAGTATAAAGGCATGAAAATGGAAATGATGATTATTGTGATTCAATCGTGTTGCCAAAAAGTGGTTATTCTGGGCTGATCACAACAACTTAATTACCAAAATGGGCACTGAAACTCTTAGAAACAAACGATGAGAGAAGACCTGGAGGACAATCTTTTGTGGGAAACCCTTCAGCGGCTGATCTCCGAGCCCCATCACCCGGGGGACCCACAGGAGAGGTGAGAAAACGCACAGACCTGGGCTGGAACTCCCGAGAGAAGCCTAGGAGAAAGAAGAGAGCGCACGGTTAGCGGGGCGGCCGGCACGGCTGGCGGGGAGGCAGCCCGCCCCAGGGCGAAGGAGACCCACTCTCCGCTCCCGCCGCGCTCGCCCGGCCCCTCCCGAGTCGCCGGCGCCGACCCGAGTCTAACAGGCGGGTGTTGCCAGCCTGGGCGCTCAGCGAGTTACAACCGGAGCATGGGTCCGCAACCCCGGCGCCAACCCGCGTCTCAGGTCCCCGAACCTCCCGGCTCCCCGGTTCTGCCCTCGTCCCCCAGCACCTGCGCACCCCGCGCCCGGGACCCCTGTCCGGGCCGAGCGGAGATCGGAGCGCAACCAGTCTCCCCAGACAGGAGCGGGAACGCATCCTCCGTGCAGAGTGCGAAGACGCTGGTCCCTTCCGCGGGTCCTGTCCCCCAACCTCCCCACCGGCCCCCCAACCCCGGCTCACCGGTCCCGGGGGACGCGGCCGGCAGCCTGCAGGGGACAGGGCCGCCGAGGGCCCCGGAGTGCATCGCGCAGGGCGTCCGCCCGCTCCGCACCTCGGACTCCCGCATCCCGCCCTCCGCTCCCTTCCGCGCCCGCAGCCCGGACCCCGCGGCCGGAAGCCGCTCCTCCCGCGGGCAGTGTCGCGGCCCCGCCGGCGTCCCGCAGTCCGCCCGCAGGCAGCGCCCGGGCTCCGCGTCCGCCCGCGGCCCCGACTCGGCGCCGTCCCCGGCCCGGGGCTCGCCGCCTCCGCGCGCCCGCCCGCCCGCCGCGGCCTAGTCCCGCCGGTAGCCCGCGCCCGCCCGCCGCCGCGGGAGACGCGGGAGGCCCGGGACACCCAGGCCGGCCGGGGACGCGGGGACGCCGGGCCGCTCGGCCGCCTCCCGCCGGGCCCCGCTCACCTCCGCCATGTTGCTGCCTTCAGGGCGAGCGAGCGAGCGGCGCCGAGCAGGCCCCGGATGGCGCCCCAGCCAATCGCCGCCGCCGCCGCCCGCCGGCCCGCCCCGCGCCCCCGCCCGCGCCGCGCCCGCGCCCCGCCCCCGCCCCGCCCCCCGCGCCCCCCGCCCGCGCGCCCCCCGCCCAGCGGTCCGACGCGCCCCCCGCCCCGGCAGCGGAAAAGTTCCTGCCCGGCCGGGGACGCGCGGGGCGCGCGCGGACGCGCGGACGCACGGGCGCCCGACGGACACACGTCCCGCGGGGCGCGGCCGAGACCCCCGACGTCGCGGCGGGCGCGGGGCGCGGGCGGGGCGCGTGCAGGGGCCGCGGCGCAGACGCCTTTTAACCCGGGAGAGGGAGTCGCGGCGCGGACGGGCGGGCGCCCGGGCGCGGGCGCGGGGACGCAGGCTCGGCCCGGGACGACGGCAGCGCCCGGGCACCTGGACCTTCGCCGGGCCCGCCCGCCCGCGCTGGGCGCGCGGCAGCGTGGGGGGCTCCGGGGGACCGTGACATCGACTGGGCGAAGATCGGGTGACGGCCAGACTCGCACAGCTCGAGGAGGACACTCGTGAAATGTGACTCGTGCGTGAAGGAGAGGAACTGCGACAATCCTGGGGGCTGTCAGTCACCTGACAGTCCAGTGGTGACTCAGAGGGACACGCCCGAGACACCTGGGGGCAGGAATCCGAAGCCCGTCAAAGGCCCGAACTGAGTCTCAGAAACTCCACCTCCCACCTCCCTCCCGAAAGGCCGAACGCTCGTTCACGGTCGGCAGGGAAGCCAGCCCTGCAGGCGAGAGGGCAGCTGGGCGGACGGAGAGGACGAGGCGTCCCACACGGACCTCGGCTCCGTCTTGCGAGCCCCAGATCTAACTCCTGGCAGCTTCGGCTTCATACTGAGCAACGTCGAACAAAGTACCGCTAAAAACAAAAATACTGAAAACGCCTCGTCGCCCAGAAGTAAATCCGGCAAGTTCAACTCAGTGAGCCAGTAACCTTGGCCCGGGCGGCCAGAACCAGCTCTGCACGGAAAGGCAAGTCGCTGTGAAGTCCGTGGATGAGCAAGATGAGGTCAGAAAGTCATAAAGTCAGAAAGCGAGGTGGGGCCCCGCCAGCACAGACAGGGTGCTGGGGTCTCAGATACCGGGGCTCTTCCCCAGCTGTCGCTGAAACCCGGACTAGTACAGGATAGAGGCGAGGGTCTTGCTCTAACCCCACAGGCTCAGAGCCTTTTTAGAAGTGCTTTCCATGGCCTGAGTCCGAACTTGAAAGGTCTGAGTTTTAACCTGGGGCGACCTCTGGCTCCCCCGCAAGGGTGCATGCACCCTGCGGATGAGCAGGCAGACAGGGTTATGGACAGGAGGGGAGAGGGTTACTATCCACGTTTTTGCCTAGGGGTCTCATGATTAGTTACTCCGCTGGTACAAGTTATTTATTTGTGGAAATTTTAGGGGGAAATCACTTCAACCATTTCCGAACATCATAGAGACATGGAAAATTACACTCTTCCTGCTGAGAAAGATATCTTTCGACCTTTTGTCCAGTCAAATAACTCAAAAACAGCTGCACTTTGAAGCCCGAGGCTTGCTCCCGTTGAACATGCTGTCCTCAATGAGGCGTTCAGAGTTTTCAAAGTAAAAAAAAAATGGCTTGAAACTGAGTGCAAGTGATGAACCTGAGAAATGTGGCCGTGAGCAGGCCCTGTGGACAGAGCCAATGACAGCACCTGGGGCTGGACCACAGCGCCCGCACCCCAGGCAGGGTGCGTCCGACCGCCTGCCCGGTCCTTACCTCGGTCCTTACCTGGTAGGATGGCCAGTGCAAACGACGCCCTTGGCCCGAGGCCCTACTCGGCCACGGTTGAGAAATACACAGACTCATGCACCTGCATGAGTTGGTGCATTTTCTACGGCTGCCCCTTTTAGTGAAGTAAAGATTTTGCATAGACATTTGTAATTTTGACTGCTTATAGTCTCCCCATCACAGTGCACAGCGTGTGAGGTCTGTGTCTGGGGTATTAGATAAGGGGTCACGGAAAGAAAAGTGAAGCCGACGTAATTCACAGTGTAATGGAACAGAGCTACCTCCCCAGCCCTGGTCACCGAGAAAGCCCTCACCACCCAGTGCCACACAACACATTCCTCTTCCGTGACGTGTGTGACGTCTACTGTCCATACATGGGTCTTTCGTTCTCCTTGGTGACGAGAGTTCTAGGAACTGGTGCAGATACAGAGTCCCCTATTCCTATTCCAGGGAGTTGAAATAACAAATTACTTTTACCGTGGGTGTTATTATCCTGTCCCTGCATGGCAGGTGACATTCTGTAGAAAGTAAGTCTCGTGCTGGACACTGGGTACTGTGGACTCACCGTGAAAGTCCTGGCCCCTCAAGAGCTCCCAGTGTGACCGCGTGACCTCTCTCCTGGTTAATGGGAGGAACTTGAAGCAGCGGAAGCCATGGTGACGCCCTAGGAGAACCAAAATGTAGCAGATCCTTAGAAATGAAACAAATCCAGAAAAGAGGGTGGATATGTGATTTGAGATGTCTTACAATAAATACATACAATAAAATAAGGAAATGTAAAGATAGAAGATGAGGACCAGCAGAACTAATTAGGCTCGGAGGGCAACCCGGAGAAATAGTTAGAACAAGGACATGCAGGTAAACGAGAGTTAGCCCTGTACTTGGCTTTGCGCTATTTGGAGCCAATGCAAAAATAAAACGGTCACGCCTGGCTGGTGTAGTTCAGTGGATTGAGCGCGGGCTGGGAACCAAGTGATCCCGGTTCGATTCCCGGTCAGGGCACATGCCTGGGGTGAGGGCCATGTGAGAGGCAACCATACATTGCTCTTTCTCTCCCTCCTTCCCCTCTCTCTAAAAATAAATAAAAAATAAAATCTTTAAAAAAAAATAAATAAAACGGTCGCTACTATCAGTTGCTTGGTTCTCATGCTCTTTGAGGAGAAACACCCTGATTCTTCGTTGGAAGCAAAGCTTTCCAGGACACTTTAAAAGACACGTGTCACCTGAGCACCCCGCAGAGGAACATGTCCTCTCCCAGAACCTCAACCCCCCAGCGAGTGTGTTCGTGGTCATCCACAAATGTGCAACCTACTGAAGGCGGTTTTCACAGACCTGCCCTGGTCGTCTGCAGGCTCTGTCGGGCCCAGGGGACAGTCATGGCTGGCAGCGGAAGGGTTTTATCATTCAACCGTCACTCAGCTCTCTCAGCTCAGCAGTGTGCCGTGCTGTGGTCTTCTGTCAAATGTTATTTTTAGTGTTCTTGCATTGATATTTTGATTGCCTTCAATTTTGCTGCAAGCAAAGAATTAAAAGCTACCTGACTGGCAAAAGAATTTGTTATCCAGCCCTTACCACCTTTCATTAGAATTCACTTAAATTTTTATGAAAAGTACCATGAAAAACCTTTGCCAAGACTTATGACTGTTAATTGTACCAGTTTGTTTGGTTTTTTTTACTGACAAGCACCTGTTTACCCCAACACACTTGGAAAAGGGAAGGAGATGAAACTATTCTTAATACCTTCTTGCCAACATCGTACTTTTGCTGAATTTGTTAGGGTGACATTGCTTAATAATTACATAGGGTCCCGGCGTGCATTTCCACAGCGCATCATCTGCACATCGCGCTGTGTGTTTGCCACCCCAGGTCGAGTCTCTGTCCGTTGCCATTCACCCCTCTTCCCCTCTTGGACCTCATCCCGCCCTCTGGCCTCTGTGGTCACCGCCTGTGGTCCGTGTCCCTGAGTCATCCTTTTTCTGTGCGTAATCCCTTCACCCTTCGTGAGAGCTGTCAGTCTGTTCTCTGTACCCATGAGTCTGTCTCCACTTGGTTAGTTCAGGTTGTTCACTGGATTCCACCTACGAGTGAAGTCACATGGTATTTGTCTTTCTCTGACTGGCTCATCTCACTTAGCTTAATGCTCTCCAGGTCCATCCGTGTTGTCCCAAAAGGTAAGATTCCCTTCCTTTTTATGGCTGTGTGGTATTCCACTGTGTAAATGTATCCCAGCTCATCCACTCACCCACTCATCTACTGATGGGCACTTGGGCTGCTTCCAGATCTTGCTGATTGTAAATAACGCTGCAATGAGCCCAGGGGTGCTTGTGTTCTTTCGAATTAGTGTTTCAGGTTTCTTTGCATATATTCCCAGAAGTGGGATTGCTTAGTCATAAGGTAGTTCCATTTTTAATTTTTTAAAAAGATTTATTTATTTATTTTTAAAGGGAAAGGGAAGGAGAAAGAGAGAGAAACATCTGTGTGAGAGAGAAACATTGACTGGTCGCCTCCCGTATGCGCTGTGACTGGGGATTGAACCTGCGCCCCTG
>PVJI01030807.1:0-13762 GCA_004026765.1 Micronycteris hirsuta
CCAGAGAAACAAATTATAACCAGAGACATTGAAATTTAGAACAATCTGGCAGTAACCAGAGGGGAGGGGGAAGGGGATAATGGGGACAAGGGTATTCAGGAACTGCTATAAAGGACACATGGACAAAACCAAGGGGGAGGGTGGAAGCAAGGGAGGGAGGTGGGTTTGCCTGGGGGTGGGGGTGGGGGTAAATGCAGACGACTGTAAGTGAACAACAAAATAATTTTTAAAAAAAAGATATTATTTAACCTTGTTCAGATAAATGTACATAGTAAAATTTCTCAATTAAGTCTGAACATAGTGGGAATAAATTCCAAAGAAATAGAAAGAAGAAAAGGAACAAATACAAACTCAACCCCAATAAGGGTAAGAAATGTGGAAAAGAAATGGAATGAGTAGAAATAAAAAATAAGATGGTATGAAGAAGTTCAGACATACATACTTATATGTTAGTGAAATAAACTCACCATTTAAGGAAGGTTAGACATAAAGAAGATTCAATTATATGTTCTTTACAAGACATACATCCACAGCATGAAGTTGTAAAGGAGTTCAGAACAGGCCTCCCCAAAATGTGCTACTTTGGCATGTGAATTATTTTGAGCTGAAGGCAATTGGGACCCTGTAGTCTCCTGAGAAACTTTTACCTCTTCCTTAAAGAATTTAAATTAGGGGCCTTGCCCATAATAAGAGTTACCACCTGAGATAACTTTTTATAGCCTGTCTGTATAGCAGGGCAAAATTCTAATTACTGAAGATCTGCCCTTCTTTCTGTCGTGCTAATGATGTTTCTCCCCTCTGAAGCTCCCGAGGTACCTTAACCTGATAATGTGAATGTCATAGAATGCCTCCCTTTCTGTCTTTGAACCTCTCATGTACGTGGGGTTCCCTTATGTACGTATGTAATTAAATTTGATCATTTTCTCTTATTAATAAATCTCATTTGGATTTAATTATAAGACCAGCCAAAAAGTATCTTAGGTAGAGAAAAGTTTTATTCTGCCCCCACAGTTGAAATAATAGAAAGGAGAAAGATATGGTAGTCAAATAGCAAAAGAAATTTATCATAACAGAATGAATGTCAAACAGGACAGGCTTAAAGGAAAAATGCATTATTAACATTCAAGAAGACTATTACGTAATGATAAAAGGTTCAGCTTACCAGGAGAACGTAATCTAAACTTACATGAAGCAAGCAGAACAGCCTCGAAACAAATTAAGCCAAATTTGTATAATTAATATTTTGGGGGGGAAGAAATTGAGAAGCCCAACATTATAGGAAGAGATTGTAACATATCTTCCAATTATTGGTAGGTCAAGCAGCTTCAAAATCAGTAAAGATAGAGAAGATTTTAACAAATAACAAATTCAATGTAATAGTTATCTCTAGAATTCTGGGCTCATCATTAAAGAATTAATGTTCTTTTCAGGCTCATGAATCAGTTGAAGCAGATTGATTACATAGTAGATCATAAAATGAGGCTTAATAAATCTCAGTGGGTTGGTATCTTACAAATTACATTTTCTGGCCAGAAATAAAACAAGGTTATCTGTAATTATCAAGTTATTAGAAATAATAAGCTTTCCGCTGTGGCCACCATTGCGGAACAGCAGCCGTGGCTCTCCACTAGCCCACGGCTGTGGGCCTCAACAAGGACCACAAAGTGACAAAGAACATGCACAAGCTGAGGCACAGCTGCTGCCATGGGTGCCTCACCCACATACCAAGCTTGTGCAGGACATGATCTGAGAGGTGTGTGGCTTTGACTCCCAGAAGTGGTGTGCCACAGAGCTGCTCAAGGTCTCTAAGGATGAGAGGGCCCTGAAATTCATCAAGAAAAGGGTGGGGACATACATCCATGCCAAGAGGAAGAGAGAGGAGCTGAGCAACGTCCTTGCAGCCATGAGGAAGGCAGCAGCCAAGAAGAACTGAGCCCCATGCCCTCCGGGTAATAAAACCTGTTCAGAAAAAAAAAGAAGAAATAGCAGAGTTTGGCAAAATGATTGGCTATGAAATCAGTTGCTTTTCTATACACCAGTAGCAAACACAAAATATCATTTAAAAAAGACGCCATCCATTTACAGAAGTAACAAAGACCATAAGGTATTTAAGAATAAGTATAACAAAGTATGTGCAAGACTTTTTGCAGGAAATTATAAATTGAGACACATCCATGTTTAGTGATAGACTTAGTTTCATAAAGATGTCAGTTCTCTCTAAATGGTTCTATGTAAATTTAATACAATTATTTACTACATATATAATTGAAATGAAGGGTCAGGAACAGGATGGGAAAATATTTAAAAGCCATTTCAGTAATTCAGGTAAGAAGCCACAACCTGAACTAGAAGAGTAACAATGAGAATTGATACACGAATGCAAGAATAGTATCTGCTTAATTTGGCAATTTTCTGAAAGTGGAGTAGAGGAATCAGATGAATATGATGCATTGTGACTAAGTTGGTGTGTCTCAGGAATGCAAAGATGAATTAAGACCAAGATATCTATTGATAATAATATCCTACTTAATAGGTAAACATAGAAATAATATCTAAATACATGCTGAAAAAGATTTTGATGAAATTCAACCTATTTTTTCCATTAAAATCTTTCAGAATATAGAAATAGAAAGATATTACATAATATGATAAATATCGTTTAAAGCAAAAATCAACAATCATAATGAATGGTAATACTTACTGAGTTAATTCCCCTTATAATCAGAAATAAAGCATGCCTGCCCACAGTAACCATTACTCTTAAACACATTGTTTTGAAACTTGGGCCTAATAATACCTCAGCTATAAAACAAAGTCAATTGAAAAGAAGACAAAAACTATCATTATTTGAAGGTAACATAACGGTCTACTAGGGAAAGCTCTAAAGCTGACAAGAGCGCTGTAAAAGTGCTAACAAAAGATGCATATCCTAAAATAAATACTTCAGTGCTAACAATGGATCAGGTACTATTGGTCACCGTGAGGGGCGCACAAATGGGTAAAGGGACCTGACTGGCCATTGGAAGGTACGTTGTAGTCTTTTCCTGTAATGTTAGGTTTCTCAGTTTCTCCCCAGTAAAATCTTAATTAAACAAATTTGGCTTAGCCTTGGCTGGTGTGGCTCAGGGGATTGAGTGCTGATCTGTGAACCAAAGGGCTGCCGGTTCGATTCCCAGTCAGGGCACATGCCTGGGTTGCAGGCCAGGCATTGGGGGCCACGCATTGATGTTTCTCTCTCTCTCTTTCTCCCTCCCTTCCCCTCTCTCTGAAAATAAATAAATAAAAAAGATATCGGCTTAATCTGTTGATACTTCCTGATAAATTGAAATTTTTAACATTATGTACTGAATAATAGTCCTCTGTATTGCTAATGCATTTATTCTTTAAGCCTGTCATGTTTGAGGACCTTAAATTTATTTAAGAATTAAGCTATCAAAACACAAATTTTATTTTTAAAATTTTTTTGATTTTTTAAATTGATTTTTAGAGAGAGAGGAAGGGAAGGAGAGAAGAAGAGAAACATCCTCTCGCATGCCCCTGACCCGGAGTCGACCTGCAAACCTTTGCTTTGCAGGATGATGCCCAACCAACTGAGCCACACCAGTCAGAGCAAGAAAACATAAATTTTAAAAGTAGGAGACTACTGAATAGGTGTTTGATGAGTGACATGAGAAAGTCACTTCTGGTAAGAGTATAAATAAAAAAAAAGTAAATTGGCACTTTATTTCAAGGGTTTTACTTAGTATTTCTTGGACTCGCTAATTCTCCCTGTAGAAAGTTTTTCAAAGGAATTAATTAAGATACATGGACAGATATCTGTATGTGGAGGTATTTGTTGCAGCATTGTGTGTAGCAGCAAATACTGGAAATAATCTGAATAGTCATCAAAATCATATTGGTGGGGAAAAAACTAGAGCATTTTTAGAATAGAGAATAGTAGGGATTGACTAAAAAGTGTCTTGGAAAAGTGGAAAGTATTTATTATGGAGTATTTGTGTGATGAGAACAGATTATAAAACAATTTATAAATAAACATTTACTTTATTCCCCCTCAAAAAATGGGAAGAAAGAGCAAGAAATAAATCAGTTAATTTGAATACATAGAAACTTTACCAGTGGTTATGTCTGGATAGTACATTTTTTTTAGCTTCTCTGATTTAAAAAAAATGTTATTATAACAGGCAAGTGTTATACTCGTTCAAGTATACTTGGTATACTTGTTCAAGTCAAGGTCAGTAGTAATGAGTATGTGTTTGTAAGTGGCAGAATTACGGTTTGAGCTAGCTCTGTTTCACTGTAAAACCTGTGCTTATTAAGGTGCAGACAAAGGAGGTTAAAAGCAGTTAGAGACACACCCTGGCTGGTGTAGCTCAGTGGATTGAGCACGGGCTGGGAACCAAAGGGTCCCGGTTCGATTCCCAGTCGGGGCGCATACCTGGGTTGCGGGCCAGGTCCCCAGTAAGGGCTATGTGAGAGGCAACCATACATTGCTGTTTCTTTCCCTCTCTTTCTCCCTCCCTTCCCCTTTCTCTAAAAATAATAAATAAATAAAATCTTAAAAAAAAAAAGGTAGTTAGAGACAGACTACTTTTTGTTGAAAAGAAGTTTGGTGAAGAGTAAAGGAGAGTGTGTATGTATGTGTGTAATTAGAGTTAACTTCTACAACTGTGCAGCCCAGCATCACTGTACTGTCTTCCCGTTTGCCATCTTCTTTTCACAGCTAAGCTGCTGCTTTTTACATCATTTTCCCTCTAAAAATAAACTCTTACAGATGAGTAAAGTGAAAATTAAGTGACTTTCTTCCCCTTTCCCTGACTCTCCCAGTTTTTCCCCAAATAGGTTCTAAGCAGAGCAAACACTGTTGAGAGTCCTGTACACAAATGGGATCACATCATGCATGTTGTTCTGTAGTTCATTCTTATGAAACATTACCTAGACACCACTTTCATGTCACTGTGTGCAGCTCCTGTGCATTACTGCTACGTTAGTCCTCCTAAGCTACAGCCTATGTACCATGGGACTTGCTTAAAAATCTCCCATTATTTTACATCATCTTTTGAATGAATTCATATTCCTCAGTCTAGTATTCAAGATCTTCTGGTATGAAACCAACTTAATATTTCAACTTGATCTTCCACGATCTTATACTTGCCCCAAGCTGCAACCATCTTCACTCCTTATTGATGATCCTACCTGTCTTTGTTCATAATGTTTCTTGTGACTAAAATTTCTCTCATGTTACTCATGTTTTTGTGTCCAAATGTATCTTTACTTCTTGCTATCTTTTCTGCTTCTTTTTCTCAAATACTTGTACAATTTTAGGGGCCGAGAGTATGTCTTATTCAGCATTGTATATTCAAAGCCTTTTATTATTCATAGCTTATAGTAGATGTTCAGTGACTGTTTGTTGTTTGCTTACGTTATTTACTCAGTCAGCTGAGAGACAAAGACGATTTAAATAGAGTTAGCTTCCTGTCCTCTAAGCCCATCCTCATAGTAGTCTGTTCTAGTCCTGGCCAGGCTGTATTCTCTTCAACACTTAAATTACTCAGAGTAATTTACTTTTGAGTTGCTTGTGTCGTTACCAAGTTGACTTTATAGGTATCTTAATGTATTGTATCTTTCCTAATAACCAGGGCTATGTTTGCTTAGTTTCTTGCTCTTTTTTTTTTTTTTAAGATTTTATTTATTTATTTTTAGAGAGAGGGGAAGGGAGGGAGACAGAGAGGGAGAGAAACAGCAATGTATGGTTGCTCCTCACATGGCCCCCACCGGGGACCTGGCCCGCAACCCAGGCATGTGCCCTGACTGGGAATCGAACCTGGGACACCTTGGTTCCCAGCCCGCGCTCAATCCACTGAGCTACACCAGTCAGGGCAGTTTCTTGCTCTTGTAGCGACTAGCATAATGCCTGTGTATGCCTGCATACTGTAAGCACTCAGGAAATGTTAATTAGATAGAACGGAATTGGAAAGAAAAAAGCCTAATAAAAGCCTGAAATTGGCATTTTCTAGGGAGCCGGTGATCATTCTGCAGTGCAAGTCCATATCTGTAGAGATGGCTCTGGAATGATTGAGCCAAGGACTTAGATTTAAGGCATTAATAAATGGCTGCTGACCCAAAGCACTATCTAAGTGATAAAGCTGCATAAGAATAATGTATTATTTTTCTCATTGCAACTCTGTATCATTTTTAATTCACTCATGAAGCAGCAAAGGGTAGAGAAGCTTTATGACTCATTCATGGTTAAGCAGGAAAACATCAGTGATGTAAGAATTGAAAGACTATACTATTAAAAATATACTGACATAATTATCAAATGTAGTATTCATGACATCAACCTGAAATTTAGTGATCATACGCAAGAACCCTTGAGTTCTTTTAATAGGACTCTAAAAATATTTGTCATCTATGAATCCAAGCTTTATGGAGTACACTGCGAATTGATAACAGAGCAGAGAGCCTGCCAGGAGATGTGAATTCTGGTCCCACTGTTTCTGACTTTGAGCAGTTCAGCCTGTCTGTGCTTTGTTTTCTCTTGTGTCAAATGAGCAGGTCAGACGAGAACTTAAAAAAAAATTTTTTTATCCTCACCTGAGTACTTTTTTTTTTATTGCCTTTAGAGAGAGGGGAAGGGAGAGAAAGAAAGAAAGAGAGAAAGAAACATCGATTGGTTGCCTCCTTATACGCACCCTGACTGGGGGGCTGGACCCCCAAACTGGATTGTGCCCTGACTAGGATTCAGACCCACCACCATTTGGCTTACAGACGGCTCTCCAACTAACTGAGCCACACCAGCCAGGGCTAGACAAGAACTTTTTAAAGGACTTTAGTCACTTCAGAGTTCTGAGTCCGTATATTAGATAGAACTTTTAGTTTTCCAGAAAGATAAAGCTGGGAACTGGTTTCTTTCATTTAGTCTATTTAATTTCCTTCTTTTAGTATTTCTTGCTCCCTGTTTCTGTATAGCTGAACTCCCTATCCACTTCTTTTTCTTTAATAGAGGAGAGAGAAAAGCGTGGTGTCATTCTGTTGTGGTTTGTAATTGAGGTGGATTTCACAGTGCTTGCTTATGTTCAGACTTAAATTATGTTGTAATATTAAGAAATATTTCAAGGCTTTATGGTTCTATGATGGTGTTAGTTAATAAGAAACTTTAGACCCAATATATTATAGGTCTTTGCTTGGAGATCCACATTTCAGTTAATTAAATCCATTAACTACAAAATAGGAGTTATGTGCAGTGTGAGTATATTTTATTTTCCTCTTAAGAATGTGGGAACAAAGTCATTTTCTTGAATCAGTCCTCTTTTTCCATTCTTATCAATATTTTATTGGTTAGTCCTTCTAGTTGCTGGTTTAAACTCCTTTAAAAGGTATCTAAAATGACCCTGGCCAGGTGGCTCAATTGGTTGGAGCATCATCCTGTACACCAAGAGGTTGTAGGTTCGATCCCCATTTGAGGCGCATATGAGAGGCAACCAATCAATGTCTCCCTTTCTCTCTCTCTCTCTCCCCCCCCCACCCCTTCCTTTCTCTCTCTCAAATCAAAAAACATGTCCTTGGGTGAGGGTTTTTAAAGAAAGGATCTAAAATGATATTTTAGAAAAATATTTTATGACATGGAAAAATATTAAGTGAAATAAGCAGGTTGTAGAAAAATGTTTTGCCTTTTAAAAATTGGTATGTACCTGTAGAAAAAGACTTTAATTATATAACAAAAAGTTAAGTGTTTATCTGTGGAGGGTGAGATTTTATTTTTCTTTTTGTTTTTCTACATTTTCCTTTTTTACTTATAATTAACATGTATTATTTTGGTATTCAGAAAAAAAGATAATAAGGAAGCACAACATCTCCCTTCATGGGCTTCCATTCCTTTACTTTTTCCCTTTGTATCTTGCTTCCTGCAAACCCTCCGAGGTTCCCTGCAGCCCACCAAGTAAGACTCCCACCCTGCCTGGCTCCCAGGAGCCTTCACAGCATGGCATCAGCCTCCTTTCCACTTCATCACTGCCCTTCCCTCTCTACACAGTTTCTCACAAATCCTTGAATATGTTGTATATTTTGTATTAAGTCTTTCAGTTATTGAGGACACAATTCTTTTAGAATCACCTTTAAGTCTTGACTCTAGTATCTCAGAAAAGATACCACTTCTCACCACCTGCACTGCTGCCGCCTGGCCCCTGGGTTACTGTGACAGGCCCCGACTGCTTTCCTGCTTCTCTCCTCGCCTCCACATGGCGGCCAGAGATTTCCCTTTAAATGTCAGTTAGACCTTGTCATTCTTCTGCCGAAAAGTCCTCCTCATCTCACTCAGAGTAAAACCCAAAGTCCTTCCGTATAAGGGTCCAAGAGCCCTATGCAGGCCCCACGTTCCTTTTCCTACGTTACTTTTCTATGTCCTTGTACTATACTGAGTTTTCCTCTTTTCTTGTCATTCTCCTTTCAGCCTTTCTGAAGTCTTCCTTTTCTTATTCCTCATCCGTATCAATTTTCTTTGTTGGTTCCTTTCCTCTCCCTTACAAGAAGTATCCCATAGGGCTCTGTCCTTAGCTGTCTTCTTGGCTTGCTCTGAATCCCTCCTCCCTCTATGACTGCATCTGTCCTATGCTTTTAACTACTATTTTTGCACTGATAACTCCCAAATCGGTATCTTTTGCCTGGCTTTTTTCTTGAGCTTCAGGCTTTATTTCCATCTCTCTTCTGGACATGTCCTACTTAATATACTGTGTCATGTATTCAAAAGAAGATGAAGTATTAACAACCTCCCCCCAGAACAACACAACATTACAATAGCAATTGCTTCTTCACAACTCTCCACTTCGGTCAGTGACCCACCTGGTTATTTAAGGCATCCTCGGGCGAGTCATTCTCAACAGCTCCCTCTGCTTTAGCACTGCCATGTCTGAGGACACTTCTCTCTCACATTGCTCTTTTGAATCCATTCCCTTTTCTCAGTTTTCATTGCTCCTGCCATAGTTTAGATCTTCATCCTCCCCTTACATTTTTAAAAAAAGATTTTATTTAGCCCTGGCTGGTGTAGCGCAGTGGATTGAGCGCGGGCTGGGAACCTAGCGGTCCCGGTTCGATTCCCTCTCAGGGCACATGCCGGGGCCCCAGTGAGGGCCATGTGAGAGGCAACCATACATTGCTGTTTCTCTCCCTCTCTTTCTCTCTCCCTTCCCCTCTCTCTAAAAATAAATAAAAATAAAATCTTAAAAAAAAAAAGATTTTATTTATTTATTTTTATAGAGAGGGGAAAGAAGGGAGAAAGAGAGGGAGAGAATCATGATGTATGAGCAAAATAGCGATCGGTTGCCTCTCTCACGTCCCCAACTGGGGACCTGGCCTGCAACCCAGGCATTTACCCTGACTGGGAGTCGAACCGGCATCCTTACGGTCCACAGATCAGCGCTCAGTCCACTGAACCACACCAGCTGGGGCGATAGCACTGTCCTTAAAGCATGCACTCTGAGCCAGACTGAATGAGTTCTAATTTTGGATCTCCCACTTACTAGTCATATGACTTTAGTCAAGTTTCAAAACTTCTCTGTGACTCAGTTTCCTCATGGGTAAAATAGAGGTAATTTTTAGGAGGTTTAAATGATTTAACATACGTAAGGTGCTTAGAATATTGCCTGACGCTTTGTGTTTGTCATTTGTACTCTTACTGTACCGCCTCGCTGACTTTGGTACCTCTGGTCGCCCCCCCGCCCCCCGCCCCCCGCCCCCGACACTGCCTGCCAGAGTCGGCTTTCAGAAATGGACATCTGATCACATACTCCCTTTTTAAAAATTTCTGTGGCTTTTCCAAACACTACTTATATTCAGCTCATCTCCCCTGACCCTTTTCTCTCATTCTCTGTTACAGCTATTTTAAATAATTGGCAGCTTTCCAAATAAACTGTGATCTTGAATGCTGTGCCATCGTTGCACATGTTAGTTCTACTGCTTGAAGTCAAGACCTTCCTCTCCTGTTATGACCTACAAATCTTTAATGATCCTTCAAGACAATGTTTATTTTATATCATTATTTTTATTTTACTTTATTTTTTTACATTCAGTTCTCACTTTACATAATCACATTCATCAGTTAACTAGTCACAGCCAACTGTCATTTAAAGCCAAGTCTAATTATGCTCTGGAAGATATGAGACAAGTATAACTTGCTCTTAAGGAGCATATAGTCTAGTAGGAGAACAAGACAAACTTGAAATATTAAGGGACCATTTCTGAGAATCCTAAGTAGAGAACGCCTAAGTAAGCAGCGCAGCATTTCAGAGAAGGACAAAATCACTGCTCACGGATAGGGGGAGAGTGGAGCTGTTAGGGTAGTTATAAAGGCTTCATGGGAAAGTAGGATTTGAATTGGGGCATGGAAGGGTGGTACAATTTGCATAGGTGGAGGGAGGGAGGGAGGGGGTGGCCATTGCGGCCCAGGGAACAGGAGGCACAGAGGTGGTGGTTGTCAGGTTGCCAAGTAGAGAAGGCCTGATGAGAAAACGTGCATAGTGAAGAGTGCTGGGGTCATGAGGCTGCCCCGGTAGATGCTGGGACAGGCAGCAGGTTGTCACTGGGATCTCCAGAGCAGAGAACATCTCGAGGAACTGGTATACTGTAATGTTTTATCCCATGCCAAGCTGTGCTGCAGTCCGAGGCAAAGGAACTTAGTATTTCTGATCCCATCTTCATTCATTGATATTGTGTTCAATGTAGATTTTTTGTATTAATTTCTATTTTTTTTTAAGATTTTATTTTTATTTTTAGAGAGAGGGGAAGGGAGGGAGACAGAGAGAGACAGAAACAGCAATGTATGGTTGCCTCTCATGTGGCCCTCACTGGGGACCTGGCCTGCAACCCAGGTATGTGCCCCGACTGGGAATCGAACCGGGACCCTTTGGTTCCCAGCCCGCGCTCAATCCACTGAGCTACACCAGCCAGGGCTCGATTTTTTAAAATATTGCATTAAACCATGCTTTATCTTGGTTACTGCGTTTTTAGCCCCTTTTGTGCCTTAGTCCCAATCCTTTGTTCTATTTCTGAAGTTTGGTGGAGGGGATGGGTCTTTATTTTATTATTATTAATTATGGTTTACTCATGTTATAAATAGTCTTTGATTAGCAGACAGCAGTTGATAAAAACAATTAAGATAAATTAGAATTTAAGGTTAGTTTACAACTTAGGAACCTGAAGACCCTGAAGGGGGAAGGAATAGTTCTGGGCTCCTGAGTCAATATCCAGGGAAGAATGACTCCCTCTTGCTGCAGCAGATACAATGCAAGCAGAAGAGAGTGATTTTGCCCACATCTAAGGGAGTGAACGGTAACGGGGAACAGGGGTCCCAGAGGCTGTTGTCCACTTGGAGAGAGGCCTTGAGCAACTCGGCAGCTATGGCAAGAACAACTGCTGGAGGCAAGCTCCCGCCAGTGGACCACACAAGGCAGTCACGGCCCACGTCTCTCAGAAAACAAACCCATCCAGCCCTGCTTAAGGAGAAGCTGCTCACTGCTTACCACAGGGCTGTGGCCCAGGAAGCAGTGGGAGATTTTGTGAACTCTATAAATGTCTCAGCACTACTGGAATCCCAAGAAAAGAGGTGGTGTTTGACAACAAGGGTATTTACTAGTACATCTAAAAATGTAAAATCTAGAAATGTGAAGTCTACTATTTGTTAGCACATTAGTGACTTACTAAAAGAGTATTTTGAGCCAGGGAAGTCAATTAGCATGCAGCACACATCTCAAAAAAGGCCAAGGGAAAGGTTGAAAGGTGCCGTTTCCTCCCTGTTTTTGTCCCCCGGTGCACTGGTCTGTCATTTGATGTCACCTCCCAACCAGTGCCAGCGTTCAGCGAGAGCTGTTTTAGGCTCAGGGTGGACATTTTGACACAACATGGAAAAGCCACAGGCTAAATTTTATCATCAGATGAGTGGGTGGTCACAGAAGATGGCTGCTTCCTGAGGCCTGGACCAGCATCCGCTCCGCCACGGGCTTGCTGGGGCAGTGACTCCTCCTGTCGGCCCTCCTGGCAAAGTAGTTCTTCAGAGCTGAAGAAGAGATAAGAGTTTTCCACACACAAAAAACAAAACAGCTGAAGAAATTCATTGTCACTAGACTGGCCTTACAAGAAATGTAAAAGGAATTCTCCAAGCTGTTGAGCAAACACCTGAACAGAATGAAAACTTCCAGTGCAAGAATCGCTTGTGGTGGAGATACAGAGTGAGGGGCCGTCATCCGCTGCAGGGCCTGTGGTGCTTACCGCCACCTGAAGTGAGTCCATAAGGGGAGTCAGCCATGCAGCCTGTGGGTTGTCTTGTTTGTAGCGCTCTCTGTCGGTACCTTATTGGAACACTGATACAGTGTCCAGTGCTGCTGGAATCTTCATGAGCACTCTCCTTCCCAGTGAGCACAGTCTTTGAGTTGTACCGGACCTCGCTTGATCCTGGCAGAAACACATCAGCCGTACTAGTTTTGGATTCTGTGACTGGATGAACTAATTAAGGACTTCCTTTTAGGCATCTCTGTTGAGCCTGGCTTCTTGAGCTCTCCTCTCAAAATGATGAACTTCCATGTTTCTTCAAGACCACATTTAAACCTCCTGTGGAAACCTCTCCCTCCCTGTGTTCAGTTGACACTCCCTTAATGCGCACCGTCATGTTTTGCAGTTATGTGTGTCCGTGTTGGTGGTCTTCACAAGGCTGCGGGCTTCGCAGTGGCAGGGACTGCAGCCTTTTACCCTTCCTCCTCTTACGCAGGGCCTTGTGCGGTGATTGGCCCAGAGCAGACGCTTCGTAACTGCTGAATTAGTAATCGGGTTCGGGAGTGTACTAAGATTTCTGTATTTCTTTCTTCAATTTGTCCAGGCTGCAGGAATTAGTTGATCGAGTGCTGGAACGTTTTCAGGCATCTGGATTAATAGTAAAGGAGTGGAATAGTGTGAAACTCCATGCTACCGTCATGAATACTCTGTTCAGGAAAGACCCCAATGGTAAGTCCTCCATAGAGCTGTGGCACAGTTTGTGATTAGTAAGGCTGAGTGATCTCATCCCTGGTGTTTGACTAGAATGGGCTATCAAAGACTTTCTGCTAGATCTTCTTTTTTTGATCTGTTAGCTTGTTTTATTGATCACAGTGGAAGTGTGCAGGGACATACTTAGTATGAGACTGGCATACCAAATCTTTTCTGTCACACACGCAGTTGCCAGATTTAGCAGATAAAAATACAGGGTGCCCAGGTAAATTTGGGGTAAACAATAATAATGATTTTAGTATAAGTGTGTCCTATGCAATACTTGTTGGTTTATTTTGAAAAGTAAAAAGAAGAAAGATTAGCTAGTAAAAGCAAATGTTAGACCAGTGGTTTTCAACTAGGGTCACTTTTGCCTCCCAGAGGATATTTAGGATTGTTTGGGGGCATTTTGGGTTGTCACAGGGGCTAGAGGTGGGTTTCTAGTGGGCAGAGGCCAGGGACTCTGCTTAACCCCCTCAACACACGGTGTAACCCCACAGCAAAGAGTTATTCCCGTCCAAAATGGCAGTAGCACCCAGCTGAGAAACCTTGTGTTAGAGTAATAATTTGTTCCCCTTACGGAATCTGAGCCTTCACATAAAAATGCCTTATTTT
The DNA here is from genome assembly GCA_004026765.1 of Micronycteris hirsuta. NCBI lineage: Eukaryota > Metazoa > Chordata > Mammalia > Chiroptera > Phyllostomidae > Micronycteris > Micronycteris hirsuta. The sequence continues at coordinate 13,624 of PVJI01030807.1, forward strand.
AGAGGCATGGATACATGGAGCAGACCGACAGCTGTCAGAGGGAAGTGGGGGCCCAGATGAAAGAAGGTGAAGGGATGAGCCAAAGAACATGTAGACGTAACCCGTAGACACAGACACCAGTGTGGTGATGGCCGGGGGG
>PVJI01030808.1:0-13772 GCA_004026765.1 Micronycteris hirsuta
CTCCCTTCGCTCTGCACCTTCTGGTTCACCAAACTTGATGAATGTATCTTCTTTAATTCCTTGGTTGTCGGACTTCCTCTCAATATGATTTTCTGTCAGATCTGGCTGCGTTTGGATGTGTAGATTTCTTTTTTTTCCCTTGTTTGGTTGTGCGAGGCGGTACGGTGCATTCACCTATGCCGCCATCTTAGGAAGTTCCGCTGGTTTTGATATATGTTGTATGATTGCTTTCTGTAAAGATTGTGTGCCCACTTAGGGTGCCACTAATAATATGTAAGCAGTTTTCCTGTCTTTGTTAATGTGATAGGTGAGAAATTATGTCTTCTTGTTTACTTATTTTTATTTGGTAACTTACAAAGTATTTACAGTAATTTCTGTTAATGTGGGTTTTTACCATTTTTTAAAAAAAGATTTTACTTGTTTATTTTTAGACAGAGGGGAAGGGAGGGAGAAAGGGAGAGAAGCATCAGTATGTGGTTGCCTCTTGTGTGCCCGCTACTGGGGACCTGGCCTGCAACTCATGCATGTGCCATGATTGGGAACCAAACCAGTGACCATTTGGTTCGCAGACCAGTGCACAATGCACTTGAGCCACACCAGCCAGGGCTATTAACCATTTTTAAGTATACCGTTTAATGGCATTAAGTACATTCACATTGTGCAACCTGTCACTACCATCCACCTTTAGAACTTATTTTCATCTTCTCAAACTGAGTCTCTGTACCCATTAAACACTAACTTCCCATTCCCTTCTCCTCTTAGACCCTGGCAGCCACCTTTTAGTTTGTCTCTTAGGAATTTTGTCTGCTAGTAATACAGTTTTTAAAATATTTTCATACAAAAAATTTCTAAGATTGTATTATAGTGTCTGATTTTGATACCATACTCATAAAGACCTAGCTTAGCTAAATTAAAAAAAAATTTACCTATATTTTCCTACTTTTATATTTTAGTGTGTATTTTAATATGTAAATCTTTCTTTTATTAGAAGTATTTTACGGGTAGAGAATAAGGTTAGGATTTTTTTGGTCTTTATTTTACTTTATTTTACTGGTTTCTCCTTGGTTATTTTTTTGATAACCTGTTATCCACATATGTGAAACATGTTCTTTGTCATGGTCTGATTTTCTATAAACATGCTATGGCTACTTACAACATGTATATATATACAGTTGTTACACATACCTACATATTCTGCTTGCATGGCCTCAGTCTACCTTCATGAGAGAGCTGCTCACATGGTATCACTACATGTCTAATTTGGACCTTTTGGATTCTATTCTGTTCCAGTCCTGTAACAGTGTCCTTAATATATCATAGGGTCAGGCCCATTTTTTACTCTCTCTTTTATGAAATTAACTGGTTAATATATTTTGTTTATTTCTCCAGATATGTTAGAATTATTTTGATAACTTCTACCCCCAAAAATACATCTTTGGAATTGAGTTGATTTTATAGATTGAATTTCAGATAATTAACATATTTATATTGCTTGCTGATCCTTTTGAAGAGGAAGTTATATTGTTTCCTGTCTTTCAGTAGAGCTTTTAATTTTCTTTTATGTAAGTTGTTCAGTTTTATCATTAGTCTGATTCCTAAATATGTTAGAATAAGTCTTGAAGAAGAAATAAACAATTTAATAAAACTCTTAAAGACTGGATTATTCTAAAGGGAAACAGTAAGAAATCCCAGTTGCTTGGCAACCAAAGCCAGCCCAAATGACCTAGTTTATTCTTCGATAGCCTTGATTTCTTCCCAATACCCTTTCTATTTTGTTACTTTTGTATAATTTTTATGCATTGATGTTTCATAATAATTTCTCTTTTATTCAAAGTTGTACACCAAAGCTGAATTCAAAATTGAAGGTACCTATTTGCATATATAAAACAGTTCAGATATCTTCTATTTTGACAGTTCTGGGAAGCTGATAAATTACTATTTCATTCTATTTTGTTCTCTGAATAACAAGATATCCCAATGCACATAACTTCTTTTCCAGCTTATAGACATACTTGCCAGAGGGTCAGGTGAATATCAAACATTTTTATCCCTTGATTTAAACTAAAATTATAGCCAAAAAATTTGTGTCATATTTTGAGGTACAGCATTTGAGAAATGGTTACATTAAGAGCAGCTGTTATTGTTTGTATGGATGGTTTTTCTTGACTTTGTGGGTAGAAGTTTATAAATCTTCAGAAAGGTGACCATGGAAGGATTTTTCTTTAAAATAATTTCCCTAAAAAGTCATCAAACTGAACACATAAAATCTGTGCATTTTATTGTACACTCATTTCTATCTCAATTTTAGAAATGTCTTCTTCACATAATCTAGGCATGTTTAAATTCTACATGAAGTATATTCCTCTCCCCTGCTGCAATAAAAATATTTGTTGGTATTTGATCATACTGCTGTTTCCTTTATTTATAGTTAGTGTTGTAATCATTCCATAGAGTTTGTTGCTGAACATTTAACTATTATCCTGTAGTAGGAATTCTGCATTGCAATTTTTAGTATCAGAGTCACAGAAAACATTTATCATTCCTTCCTCCTGACTTTTCTGTTTTTCTCAGTAGAGAATATGCCTCATTGTCTTTCTTTTCTTTTTTTTTTCTTAAATGTTCTTTTGCCTAGTTGAAAATGGAAACTGTAGAGTTACTTGTGAAATAAAGTTTTTTTTCCAGGTGTTAATTTCTCAGATTTTTGCTGTCAGAAGCATTTCTTGCATTCCTGAAATTCAAAGAGACCTTTGTACTCAATACTCAATGAAATACTTAATATAGAATATATTGAAAACTCCAGAATGATTAGGACAATATATGCAATGGCTTTTTTTATTTCTCCACTATGATATGCCAAAGAGGAAAGAGTGAAGAGGAACAACAACAAAAAACAGTATACTAGCAGCCGCAAGCATATATAGAGAGAATTGCTTAATATAAAGAAGAAATAGAACTATTGGAGGTATAATGACATAAAGTCAGTGAGGTTAAGTTTACTTTTGTTTGTGCAGGCTTAATTTTGATAAGATTGAATCATCCTAATCTGGGAGGAAAGGGAACTCATATTCTACTTAGAACCTCACTATGATGATGTCCTTTGCCTAGACAAATTTCAAAATAAAAATACTTAGTTCTTCAGTTGCACTAGGCAAATTTCAAGTGCTCAGTAGCCCCGTGGCTAGTGACTATCAAATTGGACAGTGTAGATAGTGAACATTTCCATCATCATAGGAAATTTGGTTGGACAGCATTGTATTTTATCTTCTGTGTCTCTGCTCACTTTTGTGTGCGTGTGCGTGCAATAGTTATAACTGTGCGCGCAATAGTTATAACTGCTTTGATTCCTGTCTGCTCATTTTAACCCCTCTGTCAGTTCTGAGTCTTTTTTGATTGATTGACAGCACCACCGTCCCTCACCTAATTATGGGCTCAAAGTGTTGGTAGTCTAAATCAATTTTCAAAGCTATAAGAAGTAACAATCTTACTGAAGAGCCCAGTATAAATAGCTGACATAAACTGCTGTGTTTGAAGTGGGATGTTGGTCCTCACTATTCCACAAATAATTGTCTTTCCAAAAGCATAGTTTTGAAAATCAGTAATATAAAATATTAAAATTGTTCTCAAAGATGATGCTTTGGACATGGAGTGTTTGATAGTTGTGCTTTACCTGATAACATAAAAATTTGTATATGGCATAAAAATGCTATTAAAAGGTGTACATAAAAGGCTTGTGCAGTCATTTGCCACTTAACAACAGAGATATGTTCTGAGAAATGTGTCTTTAGGTGATTTTGTCATTGTGTGAATATCATAGGGTGCACTTACACAAACCTGGATGGTATAGCCTACTACACACCTAGGCTGTATCTCCTAGGTTAAAGTCTGTACAGCATGTTAATGTACTGAGTACTGTAGATAATTGGAAGTATTTGTGCATCTGAACATAGAAAAGGTAATTAAAAATACTGTATAAAAGGTAAAAAATTGTTAAACCTGTATAGGGCAGTTACCATGAATGAAGTTGTAGGGACTAGAAGTTGCCCTGGATGAGTCAGGGAGTGGTGAGTGAATATGAAGTCCTAGGACACTACTGTATGCCAGTGCAGACTTTATAAACACTGCACTTTGGTAAGACTAACTTTATAAAACAACCTAAGATTAAATCAAGCACAAGAGAAAATGATGTAGTCAAGAGATGCAGTAAACCAGTGGTCCCCAACATTTTTGGCACCAGGAACCGGTTTCATAGAAGACCAGTTTTCCACTGGGGTAGAGAGGGTAACAGCAGTCAGAGCTCAGGTGGTAATGCCAGCTAAGCTCTTCACTCTAGCTCGGCCTTACCTGTACGGCCTAGTTCCTAAGCCCAGGGTTTGGGGATCCCTGCAGCGAACATTAGATACATAAAGCTACTGCCAGCATAACATGGCATACTGTTTTATAGCAAACTTTTTTAAAAAAATAAATAGAAAGAGTACATTTTAAAATAACAAAAAGTGTAGTAAATAGGTAAACTGGCAGCATAGATGTTTATTATCACTATCCAGTATTACGTCCTGGTATGTAATTGCATGTGTTACACTTTTACATGACTGCCAGCACACTAGGTTTATTTACACCAGGATCTCCGCATGTGAGGAACATGTTATAACTACAACATTATGACCTTTAAGATGTCACTAAACAACAGGAATTTTTCAACTCCCTGATAATCTTATGTGATAAGATTATATACATTGTGTGTGTGATACTTCTTTGACTTAACGGCATTATGCACAGCATGACTGTATGTAAGTATAAAAATAAAAGTCCAACTATTAAGCATACAGAAAGTAAAAGATGGCCAATTTTCAGAAAGATACTTATTTTAAATTTTCATGTTACAGGAAAATGTTGGAAAACTACTTCTCTCACAGAGTGGTGATATAAATTAAAATCATGAAAACAAAACACAAGAAATGCTCATTTAAAACAACATAAAAAGTACTATGACCTTTAGAATCTCAAGTAACACCATGTGAAAATGAAAGGAGCTACATTAAAGTGGTTGGGTTTTTCGTTTTGTGGCATAAACATTTTACTAATTACCAGTGTTCTTAAGCAATAAGTATGAAACAAAAGATTGATGAAGATGTCCATTTAATTTCAGTGATTTCAGCCATGCCTTTTTCCTCCAATTTTCTCTTCTTCACCTACTTCATTTTTTAAATGATTTTAAAATTTGAGACAATTACAAAATTAGAAAAGCATTGCCAATACAATGCAAATAACTTCTGATTTATTGAGGCATTTGAAAATTAATTGCTAATCTGGTCTGTCTTCATTGTCTAATAACATTTAGGGTGTTTTTTTCCTACAAACAGGGACATTTTCCTACACAGCCAGGATACAGGTCAAAATTAGGAAATTAAGCCCTGGCCAGTGTGGCTCAGTTGGTTAGGCTTCATCCCCCAAACTGAAAGGTCACAGGTTCAATTCCTGGTCAGGGCACATTCCTGGGTTACAGGTTTGGTACCTGGTCAGGTCACATACAAAAAACAAGTGATCGATGTTTTCTCTCTCACATCATGTTTTTCTTCCTCTTTTCCCCCTTTTCTAAAATTAATAAGCATGTCCTTGGGTGAGGCTTTTTAAAAAACTGGAAATTAATTTGATGTATTAGTTCCCTCCAATTCTCAATCCTTGTTCAAGTTTTGCCAGTAGTCCCATAATATTTATTAGAGCAAAACAACTATTACTCCAGATCACATGTTCTGTTTAGAAGTTACGTTTTTCTTAGTCTCCTTTAATCTCAAACAGTTCTTCAGTTTTTCTTTCACTCTCAAGACCTTGACACTTGAAAGGTACAGGCAGTTTATCTTTTAGGATGTCCCTCATTTTGAGTTTGTCTGATGTTTTCTTGTGATTAGGTTCAGTGTATATATCTTTGACAGGAACATCATAGAAGTTTTGTTCTTTTTTCTTCATTGCATCATATCGGGTAGGACATAATTTCAGTTTCTTGCATTACTGGTGATATGCTCTTTGATCACTGGGTTAGGCTGGTGTTGCCTGGCTGCACCACTGTGAAGTTCGGACTTACAAAGGGAGAAGGAAGAGTATTTGGGGAAAGGTACTTTAAGGCAATGTAATTATACTGTTCCTTATCAGCTGTCAGTTTATATCAGTATGAACTAAAGGTTTCCTGTTTTATTTGATAGGCCATTATTGGGTTGGCCAAAATGTCTGTATGGTTTTTCTGTAAAATAAAAGACACAGTTTTCATTTTCACCAGTAACTTTATTGATTTGGACATTTGGAGTATGTTGACTATCTCCCCTGTGGTATAATGTTGATTGTTCTCAGTTAATGTCTCAATTTGATCATTATCAACCTCAGCTGGTCTGCCCTACTGTGGAGCATTGTCCAGCGAGAAGTCTCCAGCATGAAACTTCACATACCACTTTTGATACGTTTGATCAGTCACAGCACCTTCTTCATAAAGTACACAAATTTTTTTTTGCATTTCAGTTATATTTTTACTTTTCTTGAAATAATAAAGTATAATATGCCAAAAATGTTGCTTTTCTTCCATCTTCAATATTTAAATGGGTACACAAAAATTCACCAATTTTGAGAAGATTTTGTTTTACACACACACTGATTGGACAGCCATCACAATACAGTCTTAACAAAATTGTTTCAAATGAAGTTAAAGACGGCTAAGTGCTACTATATCCATCTTACGGGGAAAAAACAAACTAACTTTTTGGCCATCCCAATGTTTGTTAGACTCATTATTATTGTGATTTTCAAATTGTCCTATATTTTGCCAGTAGTACCCCCTTAGGGGTCCTTTTGGCATCTTCCTATTGTTATTCGAACACTTCTTTGCATTGTAGTAAAAAAAAAACATAAAAACAAAAAGTTATACATTCATCTGCTTTCCTTACTCCACATCTGGAACTAAACATTTTTTTAGAGCACTATGGTTTCTTTTAGAGAAGCATGATATTTAGAAACTTGTCTGTCTTCACCTGCTTGGGCTCTAACTTCTCACGCAAGGCTGTCTCTCTATTAGTACCTTTTTACCCCACTCAGGCCCTCATAAACCTCTTGTTCACCATATTCAGTCTGGCATTACCATATTAGCTACCCATCCCATCTGGACCCTTTACTGACTCTCCTTGGCCTCTGACACTCCTGGACAAGTTATTCTCCTTAGGTGCCTTTCTTACTTTTCTCATGCTCCTCAGGTTCTGATACCTAGCAGTGAGCCACCCCTGCATAGAGATACCTTTCGTACCTTGTTTGGGCTCAGGTTCCCCTTGCTAGGAAGCTCTACTCCATGGATGCTTTCCTTATGTTGCTCAGGCCCTACTGCTCTGTGTCAGGATGCCTTCTTATAGGGTAGCCCTCCTTACCTCACTGAACCACTACAGCTCCTCTCCCCGTGTTTACATTTATCATATGCCACCCAAAGGCTTTATTTTTTAATTTAACCTTTGTTGTTTTGTTTTTTTTTCATTTTACCAATAGTCCCCTTATACTCCTCTCTCCCCTGCAGTCACCACACGATGTCCATGAGTCCTTTTTCCCCAAAGGCTTTAGAATTCAATTGTTCAGAGAGAGAAAAAGAAGGGGACTTGAATGGTTTTTAAGTGGTCTTCAATATTACTTTCATAGTACCTTTTTTCTGTTGTCATTTAAAATTTTTAAATTAAAAACATATCTAAGTTTCCTCTTTTTTTACTGTGTACTTTTTTCATTTCTTCAAGTAAATGTAAGCAGCTTTCTTATATATTGTGTCATTGTGATAAGAAAGCAAGTCTTTTGACTCTTCACTGATTATAAATTTAGGATATGTGCATCCAGTAAGTAGAAATGTATGTTTTTATGTAACTATATTACTTCATATTGCTTTACATTAACTGATTTGTAGGATTCATAGAATGCTTCTGTGTAACCAAAAGTTCTCATTTTGGATTGTTATGCAGAGAGCCCAAGCTGCACTGCAGGCCGTCAGTGCTGTCCAGTCGGGAAGTCTGGCTCTTCCCGGAGCTCTTACCAATGAAGGACCAGTCCTACCTGGGCAGAGCCCTGTGCTCCGAATAATTATTGAAAACCTCTTTTACCCTGTTACTCTGGAAGTTCTTCATCAGGTAAGGATGAACACTCTTACAAGTTTTTAGGTTATTGATTTTTTACATAATGTAAAAAAAATTTATCCTGTTTCATGCAAAAAGTAATATCAATTAGAGATAATTTTGATAGTCCCCATTTTTTTAACTTAAATACTTAATTTAAAAGGGTAAGACATTCCTTTTTATTTCTAAGCATGAAAATGATTAAAGCATAGAATCCTATGAAAAGCACTGAAATAAAAGTGTACAGTAACTATATGTAATGTGGAAGTATCATGTTAAATACTGACTGATGCCCAACGTAGCTTTCATTGACTATCCATTTGTATGTCTAAACTGTCTTGATAAAAGACATCCTACTAAATCATGGCCTACTATGAGTACATATTAGAATTTAAGGGCTGGAAGTTCACCTCATTGTATAATTTTATAGTGAATAAAGCTGAGACTCAGATAATTGATGCATTGAATGCTGTAAAGAGTAATTGAAGAGCCAGTTAGAAATCAAGCCTCCTAGTGTGAAGTCTAGAGTTTTGTTTTATATGCTTGTTATATATTTACCCAATGCTCCATATATACATGTTCTCAAAATGTGTAACATACAAGTTAATTTGTAATCTGTATACATAAACATTTGGCATCTAACCCAAAAACTCCAGTTACTTTTGTCCCTTTCGGTTACATATTGATTTGATTTCATTATACTTGTCAATCTGTTTATTAAAATACTGAAACATATTATTTGCTTATTTTTATATCTGTATCTGAATATATATTGCCAATATAATGCCAGGCCATTCCAGTATTACTTAACTGTTTTTCTAATCTTTGTTTTTGTACTACTAAGTGAAGAGTCATGGGGAGGGGGAGCAGTGTGTTCATGTGTATTTAAGAATTGAAACGCATCTTATTCTATTCTCACATTTTACAAATAAGGAAACAGAGGCCCTTACAAGTTAAATTAATTTCCGCAGTCACTGTACTAACTGGTGATAGAGCTTGGATACATTTCCTAATACAGGCCCTGTGCTATGCATGTAGATGTCAGAATATGCCATTTATTAGGCCTACTGTGATCCTTTTGATAGTTTTCAGAGTATCATTTACTTAAATATGCATTTGTGAAGCATGTTCTAGGGAGTGCTTTAGCAGTGGTATCCATAGCCACTGTTCCCTAAAAAGCTTCAGGAGTTGCTCAAGTGATTGCTTTCTTTGTTTTGGTGAATTTTCTTCTCTTCTTTTTATTCCACAAAGTAGCATGGAGCATTCTGTGATCCATCAGCTGTGTTTGTTTGCTTTTGGCACTGTAACACTGTAGCTACTGCTAACTTACACTGTTTTACAAAGGATGTTCTTGCTACTTTGGCTCAACATTGCCATCTGTTGCAGTGAATTTAGTCAGGGTCATGTGGTCCTGTCCTATCATTCCATTTATCATCTCCCTGAGAGCAGTAACAAACCTTACTTATCTCCCAAAAGATCATGGGATCCTTCAGATGAGGAGGAGTAATTCTGCGAATCCTCAATAGTAACTCTTAGGTTAGGATTCTCAAGCACTCCCTTGTTTAATGCTCATTTCCACTGTTGAAATCAAACCAAACTCCTGACCAAAGTCCCGAAGGCCCCTGCATGTAAACCTCCTCCATCTCTTTGACCCCGTTTCCTAACACTTCTCTGTTCATATAGCACCCCGACTTTTATGGCCCTCTGACTCTCTCCTCTTCCCTCCAACTTATTCCTTAGTCCATTTCTGTTTTCTATTTCTTAGGCTTGTAACACTCTTCACTGACATTAGTCACTTGACTGAATTCTACATCATTGAGTTTTCAGTCAAAGACCTCCCGAGTCTTTCTCTAATTACGTTAACTAAGCCTTCTCCCCCTGGTACTCTGTCTCATTAGCCAGCTGAAGTGGAGTATAGCATAAGGGTCCGGAGCTGGTTTGATTCCTGGCTTTATCACTTAGTACCTCTATAACCCCAGGCAAGTAACTCACCCATCTATGTCTTTTACTTATTTATGTAATGGGGATGAATAAAGATGGTTTCTAATCCCTTCATTGTAAGTATTATATGAGTTAATGCATATAAAGCACTTAGGACATAAGTGCCTGCTACATATTAAGTGCTCAAGAAATTTTAGCTGTAATATTAGATGCTAGTAAATTACACTGTAAAAAACTGATCTTTGCTTTTGTAGTCTTGTGAGTAAGATATAATTTCATAGGTAGTAGCGTAAATGCAGTGAATATTGAGATACGGAAATACATGGAAGTGTGGAGTTGCTTGCACCTGTTATGATTAATTACAGGATTACTTTATATTCTTTGCTTAATAGTTGGCGTTAACTAAACTGCTATAGAAGCTAGTGGTTTTTCCTTTAGCTCATGGTAAGGGGGTTGAGAGTGATTTAGGTTGGGGTGGTGCTATTTCAAACGACGGATGGTAAGGTGTTAGTTGGGCATGTATGTGGTAGTATAATGGTCCAGTCAGAAAAAAACAGCCAAGTGCAAAGTCCTTAAAATGGAAGTATACTTAATGTGTTAAGGTATCAGAAATAAGGATATCATTTTAGTGTAAAAAGTAGGAAAACCATAAATAAGAGGGTAAGAGAAGCGGTTAGGAGCCAGATGGTGTAAAGCCTTTATAATCTTTAAACTGAGTAAGGGGGAAAAACCATTGGAGGATTTTGGGAAGAGGGGTACATTTATGTTTTAACAGAATCACTCTTGCTGTGTGATTCTGTAAGCATAAGAGATGGTGGAGACCTGGGTGAGGATGTGGGCACTGGAAGTGATGATTATGGATATATTTGGAAGGATTTGCTGGTGGGTTGAGTAGATACGATGTGTGAAGAAAAAGAGTAATAAAAAATGTCTAGATTTTGACTGTGAGACTCTGATAAAATAGAATTATCATACTAAAATAGAAAACTATCTTATACGAAAAAGACTGAGGGGAAAAAAGACTTGGGGCAGGAGTGGGAGGTGGGGCAGGAATCAAGAGTGTGTTTTGGACATTTCAAGTTTGAAATACCTAATAAACATCCAAGTTGGAGATGTTGAATAGACAATTGGGAAATAATTCGGATTGACATAAGAATGCAAGGCTGGAGATTTGGTAATCATCAGCATTTGGGTGATAATTTAAAGCCATTGAATTCTGTGGCATCACTTAGAGATTATTTGTAGATAAAGAAGGCATTCTTTGATCATTAGGTAAGCTCAACCTTGTATACTAACAATTTCTCTGTGCACTGAAGGAGTAGTTCAAAATATTCTCATATAATCCATTATTTCCAAGTATATTTGGGGGCATTTTATGAATGTCCGAGAGACGAATCTCTTCAGGATAAAGAACTGATCTTTTTGAATTGCAGAGTAAAGATAAATAACTTGCAAAAATCAATTATTATGATATTAAATAAAAGAAGTAATACTAGTAATATAAAATTCTGGTTATTAAGTCTTGTTGGCTACAAAAATATTATAAGCAAGTTATAAAATATCAAGCCAATGTGCTTGATATTTTAAAAAGTTCTAATATGGATATGCTTTTTGCAAGTGAATACTAGTGAACATTTTCAGTTTCTGGCAAGTTCTCACCCTGAAGATTAATTTTACCAAAATTTGATATTTAGTATTTTCTCAGTCCCATGTTAAAGTCTAAAAGATTATAATATACGGGAGACATCAAGAGTTGAGTCTCTGTGTTTATGTTTATAACATCAAAATAAATATATTAGGGAAATAGGGTTAAGGGCCTTATAATCAATAGAAACAAATCTGAATATATTAAACTTTCCCAAATGTTAATCTTTTGAAACCAAATATGTTGAAAATTTAGTATTTTGATAATTATGAAATAATGTTTAAAAAAATCACTCTTTAGGCATTCCTAGATTCCTAGATGTTGGTGCTCATTTTTTAAAAATACGTTTAAATTTTATTGTTCAATTTTCTGCTTTTTCTCCCCACCTCTCCCCGCCACCCCAGCCATCCGCACCTGCCTCCCCTGATTCCACCCGCCCTTGGTTTTGTCCATGTGTCCTTTACCCTACCTCCTCCTTGCTTTATTTGAGTCTTTATTTTTATTCTGAAAAATCACTAGGAAATAAAACTTACAGAATAGAAATACATTGTTTTCTAGAAACAGAATGCTTTTTTCCCATTTTTTGTGTCAGGGGGATAAATGGTAATGGAAGAAAATACAATTACAAAAAGAAAGAAAAAATAAGCAGCAACCTCCCAAATACCCTTTCTGTAAACAAGCAAGCTGATTTTTTAAATCTTTTTTCTTTTTTTTTTTTTAAGATTTTTTAAATTTATTTTTAGAGAGAGGGGAAGGGAAGGAGAAACAGAGGGAGAAAAACATTTATGTGTGGTTGCCTCTCACGTGGCCCCCACTGGGGACCTGGCCCGCAACCCGGGCATGTGCCCTGATTGGGAATCAACTGGTGACCCTTTGATTCACAGCACCCGCTCAATCCACTGAGCCACACCAGCCAGGGCAGCAAGCTGGTTTTTAACCTCATCGTGTCTGTACATGTTAAAAGTATTCTTTTACATCAATCAATTATTATAAAAATGGACTTTAGGATACTTTCTTTTATTTGGGGGTGGTAAAAAATACATAAATAAATATCCCCATTTTAGCCATTTTAAGTGTATAGTTCAGTGGCATTAAGTAGTAAACACAGGACTTCCGCCAAGATGGTGGCGTAGGTGGACGCACTGCACCGCTGCTCACAACCAGAGAGTTTAAACAACGAACTCAATAGCGAAAAATAAACAACCAGAACGGACAGAATCGAACTGAAGGGTAGTCCAACACCCAGGAAGTTGGGGAGGACATACATCCAGGCCAGTAAGCGGGGCAGAACTGAGCGGAGGAGCAGAGTGAGAGGCAGTTTGCCCGGAGGAACTCACCCCAGGAGCGCCTAAACAAAACACTACCCCGAGCAACGGGTGAACCTCGCAGGCTGGCGGCGTAACTGGAGAGGCCAGTGGGAACCAGCAGGGCCGAGACTGGCGGAAAAGGCAGTGGGGAACTGGGGAGCAGAGGGTGATCAGGAGTGGCGGTGAACGGCAGACGCCATTGCTCCCTCCCAGGCCCCGCCCCCAGAGGAAACGTCACAAAAAAACCACCCAGGTTGCCAGGCACCGACAAACACCTAAGACTCTTGACAGGTGCGCCAAGATAAAAAAGAATGAAAATGGCCAAAACGAAAGATCAGAACAAATTACAACTAACGGACGAAGAGGTAGCCAAATTAACAGATGCCCAGTTTAAAACACTGGTAATCAGGATGCTCACAAAACTGGAAGAAATAGTTGAACAAATGAACAGTACGATAAAGATAATGGAGGAAGATTTACAGGGAACCAATAGGGAAAAAAAGGAAGCTGGGACTCAAACGAATGGGGTGGACCAGAAGGAAGAAACAAGAATTCAAAAAAAATGAGGAGGGACTCAGGAACCTCAGAGACATTTGTAAACGACCCAACATCTGGATCATAGGGCTGCCAGAAGGACAAGAGGAACACCAAGAAATTGAACATATTTTTGAACAGATAATGAACGAGAACTTCCCAAATCTGGCAAAGGAAATAGGCTTCCTGGAAATCCAAGAAGCTCAGAGAACCCCAAAGAAG